>SJYQ01000408.1:626439-645519 GCA_006410935.1 Redunca redunca | reverse complement strand
AGTTGGACTGTGAAGAACGCTGAGCACCAAAGAACTGATGCTTTTGAACAGTTCTTTGGAAGGAATGAGGCTAAAGCTGAAACTCCAATACTTTGGCCACCTGATGTGAAGAGTTGACTCACTGGAAAAGACTCTGATGCTGGGAGGGATTGTGGGCAGAAGGAGAAGGGGACAACAGAGGATGAGATTGCTGGATGGCATCACCAGCTCAATGGACATGAGTTTGAGTGAACTCCAGGAGTTGGTGATGGACAGGGAGGCAGGGCGTGATGCAGTTCATGGGGTCTCAAAGTTGGACATGACTGAGCAACTGAACTGAACTGAACTGAATATAGAAATAAAAGAAAAGTTACTGGGGAAATAAGAAAGAGCTCCTTTATGCATTTCAGTGTCATGTACCTTCACACCAAAAAGCGGTGTGAAACTGTTTGTTTGGTTTTTTTTTTTAACTCCAGTACGGTGAGTGGGACTCAGCGTAAACCTGAAAGAATCACAAATCTTAAAGGAAACATCCATCCATCACTCAATTCAGAGCAGCAGTGTTTGGCAGAAAGAATAGAGATAACGCACCTTGAAGGTCAGCTACTGCTTAAGGCTGAATCCAACCTTCTTGGCTGGGGTCACTTGGCTGACATTTTCTACTGTGAGAATGTCATAATAGGCACAGAAATTTTCCCAGCTTCATGAAGTGAAAATGAAGTGAAGTCGCTCAGTTGTGTCTGACTCTTTACGACCCCTTGAACTATAGCCTACCAGGCTTCTCTGCCCATGGGATTCTCCAGGCAAGAATCCCGGAGTGGGTTGCCATTTCCTTCTCCATACCTGGGGGTAAAAATGTGTGGATTGTTGTAATAATCGTTCCAAATACATCCTGTCTCCCCATGTCAATTATGAGTCTGTCACTCCTTCCATCAAGAGACAGAGTCATTTTCTTACCCTTCGCACCTGACCTCACAACTTGCTTCGACCAATAGAATGCTCCAGGAGTGAAACTGCATGACTTTGTCCAATAAGACTTAAGGGGACTTGCACCTTCCATTTTACCCTCTTGGATTTCTCATTACTATGCAAGGAAGCCCAAGATAAACTATTGCATGATGAGGATCATCAAGAAAAAGAATGAGCCTGAAAACTAGCATCAAGGTTCCAGACAGGTGAATGAGGTTATCATAAATGCTTCAGACCCAGTTAAGTGGCTAGGTGATTACAGCCACGTGAGTGACCACAGATAAGACCAGCAGAATAACAACCAAGCTGAGCTCAACAACCCCCAAAATCATGAGAAATAATAAACCTGTTATTACTAACTTTATTTTTATTTAATTTTTAAATTTATTATTTTTTATGGGCTTTCCCCTGTGGCACTAGTGGTCAAGAACTTGCCTGCCAATGCAAGAGACACATGAGATGTAGATTCTATCCCTAGGTTGAGAAGATCCCTTGGAAGAGGGCACGACAACTTACTCCCGTATTTTTGCCTGGAGAATTCCATGAACAGAGGAGCCTGGTGAGCTACAGTCCACAGGGTCACAAAGAGTCAGACACGACTGAAGTGACTGAGCATTACTTTTATATAATTTTTAAAGGCTACTTTCCATTTACAGTTATTTTAAAAATTGGCTATATTCCCCACATTGTACAATATATTCTTCTTATCTTATATAAATCATTGTTTAAGTCTTTATCTTTGGGGGTGTTTTGTAATAGTACAAAGGCTAACTGGTGTAAGGGGTGTGTTCTCTGTGGACATGAAGGTTTTCTCCAGAATCTATCTCACTACTAACCATGAAAGTCCTGTACCTTTGCCTTTAAACCTATACAAGTACCAAAGACTCCCTCTTTTATCAGACACTGCATTTTCCTTCCCTCTCTCCCTTAGGCTCCTTTACCGGGAACCTACTTAATTTTGCATCAAGAATTTTTAGGAGAAGCTACAGTTGACTAAGTTCATTTCCCATTTTTATTGTCCTCTTAATTAAAAACATATCCCCTGTCTCGGATTCATAGTTCTACCATCTAAAATATCTTCTTTTCCTCCCATATTCTCCAAAGTAATTCAACAGCAAAGTGGGGGAAGGTGGGGACACACATTTCTTGTGAGAGCAAATGCATTTTTTTTTTCCAGGACAAGTCTTTATCTTGTCAACTGCACAAGCCACTCTGGCTGTTCCTAACTATGCACAGCGGCTAAACACTGCTAATTAGAGACAGGCCAGCCTCAAAGGGATTTCACTTGGGTTCCAACTTGCAAATGGGGTTTGTGTGTTTGGATTTAGATTTAGAGTGAATCAAAGCTTTCCTCTGCACATTGACTTGAAGTTCTTTTCTTTAAATCCGGCCAAAATGGTGTACTCTCTCTTATGTGTCAGAACACACACATAGCAAAGATGACAAACTCTTTTAAAGTCTAGATAAAGGGTTTGAGTTGATATATTCCAGCTGAAGGAGAATTGGAGGCTCATCTTTGCAATTTTTCTGCCTTCCTAGAGCCTATTAGCACCAAATCTGTGTACTTTTTTGAGGGAGTGAAGAACAACTGGGTGAAAAGTCAAAGAAGTATTCAAAGCAATGTGTTCTTTGATCTATGTAATGGCTAACAGTCCATGCATATTTTCATAAATTCATAGGATCATTTTAGAAATCTCATACACTGATCTGTTGACTATTTACAGTGTAAATTTGCTCTTAATTCTTAAAGCAATCATAAGATGTGAAGTGAAGTGAAAGTCATAAGAGGTGAAGTGAAAATCGCTGTCATGTCCCACTTTTTGTGACACCCATGGACGATATAGTTCATAGAATTCTCCAGGCCAGAATACTGGAATGGGTAGCCTTTCCCTTCTCCAATGGATTTTCCCAATCCAGGGATCAAACCCAGGTTTCCCGCATTGCAGGCTGATTCTTTACCAGCTGAGCCACCAGGGAAGCCCAATAATACTGGAGTGGGTAGTCTATCCCTTCTCCAGTGGATCTTCCAGACTCAGGAATCAAACCAGGGTCTCCTGCTTTGCAGGCAGATTCTTTAGTAGAACTATTATCTCTATTTTGCAGATCAGATATATGAGAAGGAGCTTAAGAAACTAACCATGTCATGCTGCCACGTATGCTTGATCTCTGTCCCATAGAGAGCAGATCATGGAAGGACAGTCATTCATGAAAAGTTCTTCTACCATAAATACTTACATATTAACTGTGGCATTCTGAAAGAAACTGCAAAGAATTAGACCTACATTATATAAATCACAGTTGAGGCATAAACCCTAGAATCTTAGAACATTACTTTGCTGACAAAGGTTCATATAGTCAAAGTTATGATCATTCCAGTAGTCTTGTATAGATGTGAGAGTTGGACCATAAAGAAGGCTGAGCATCAAAGAACTGATCCTTTCAAACTGTGGTGTTGGAGAAGACTCTTAATTCCTTGGGCTGCAAGGAGATCAAACCAGTGAACCCTAAAGGAAATCAACCCTGACTATTCATTGGAAGGACTAATGCTGAAGCTGGAAGCTCCAACACTTTGGCCACCTGATGTGAAGAGCCGACTCATTAGAAAAGACCCTGTTGCTGGGAAAGATTGAAGGCAGGAAGAGAAGAGAACAACAGAGGACAAGATGGTTGGTTGGATCACTAACTCAATGGACATGAGTTTGAGCAAGCTCTGGGAGATGGTAAAGGACAGGGAAACCTGGCATGCTGCAGTCCATGGGGTCACAAAGAGTCAGATATGACCAAGTGACAAGAGATCATTTGGTCCAGTTCCTTTATTTTGCACGTAATGAGATGAAAGCTTAAGAGGAAATAAGTGATTAGTTAAAGGTCACACCAGGGTCACTGGTAAATTGCTTTAGAACCAGTTGCAATTTACACATGAAAGCCCATGGTACACAGTCATAAAGGAGCTTTGCTTGGAGAGTGTTGGCTTGATCCCCAACAAGTTTCACACTCAGGATAGCACCCATTTTGCTGAATTTATCATAATCAGGGACATGGACATCAGCCTTACACTTTCTGAAATTTGCATTTATTTTTACCATATGCTAGGAGATATATGTCTAAGAGGTCGAATCAAACTAATGAAACTTACAGATTGAAGTACCATAAACCAGAGTGAAGATTCTTTCACTCTGAAGAATATGTTATTCTTCCTATGCCAAACACACAGTATAATAGTTAAAATATTGAAATCTCTTCCTGAAAAACACAGTTATGCTTTAAAATAAGACAAACATATCCACAGACCAAAAGCAGAAGAGAAAACCCAGAAATAATTAGAAGTAGAAGCCACCTACAGATCTCCAGAACCAGAGACAAGAAGAGGCAGCTGGGAGTTCACCACTTCCAATGTAAAATGGAGCTTCTCAACCTCAGCATCAGGGATATTTGGGGCTTAATAATTCTCAGTAGGAGTCATTCTGTACATTGCAGGATATTTAGCAGCACCCCTGCTCTCTACCCCTCTCTCTCTGTCCCCTACCAGTCACCATAACCAAAAATATCTCCAGACATCACCAAAATCACCCCCCGGTGAGAACCATGAAGGTCATCTTAAACATACATTACAAATGGTGGGGCTCTAGAGCAGACTCAATATGTAAAACCAAGGGTTCAGGTAGCATATATTAACTTACAAACAGAAGCATCCAAACCACCATCACTATCTAGGTAAGGCCAGCTGTTGTCACACCATGCTTGGGGGATAGTCAGAACAAAGAAAGCCACCCTGCCAAAGTCCTGGCCAAGTCTTCCACTGGCACAAAGGACTAGATCAGTGATTTCCTGATATCCCCATGAGTTGCCCATGTCTCCAGTTTTTGTGAGGTCATTTCAATCTCTCATGGACCAACATCAATAACTTCCTGCCAAACCCCCAATCCAGTGTTCTCTGCATCATAGCATACTACCTGAAGCCCACTCAGACTATTATTTTAACATATAAACTATGATTTATTCATTATTATATTATTAGTTCATATGAGAATCTAGCACAAACTAGGATAAAATGGGTGTGAAATGAATAAATGAACAACAGGGTGAATGAACTAGTCTGAAGTGAGCACCTATTATGTACTAGGTTCTGAGCAGGGTTTGTTACAACATGAACTTTGACGTCACACAGACCTGGGCTTTGATCCTCAATATGCTTCTCACTAACTGTGGGACCTTGGGACTGTTACTTTACTTCTCTGGGTTTCATTTTCATTCATAGGAAACAGAGATAACAATGAAACTTTTAGCATATTGCCTTACATACAGTATGGTTTTCATTTTGTTTCTATTTTCCAGTAGAACACTTAATGACCATTTAATTCTGACAACCCATAAAATGAAGGACTTCCCTGGTAGGTCAGTGGTAAAGAATCTGCCTGCAGTGCCAGTGACATGGGTTCGATCCCTGGGTCGGGAAGATCCTCTGAAGAAGGAAATGACAATTCACTCCAGTATTCATGCCTTGGGAAATCCCATGTACAGAGGAGCCTGAAGGACTACAGTCCAAAGGTCTGCAAAGAGTCAGACATGACATAGGGACTGAGCACGCAGGAGAACAACTTACCCTAACCCCCAGTGTGATGGTATTTGGAGGTGGGGTCTCTGGGAGACAATAGGTTTAGATGATGTCATGAGGATGGGGCTCCCAAGTTGGGATTAGTGCCCTCATAAGAAGAGGAAGAGGTGCCAGAGCACCCCTGCCCCTGTTTCCCTCACTATATGAGGACAAAATGAGAGAATAGCTGCCTACAAGTCAGGAAGGCGCCTCACCAGAACCCTGCCAGGCTGGTTCCTTGATTTTGGATGTCTAGTTTCCAGAACTGTGGGAAATAAATTTCTGTTGTTGAAACTACCCAGTCTATGGCATTTTGTTACAATAGCCCAAGCAGACTAAGGGAGACCCAATAGAAATCACTGTTTCATGGAAGTGTAGCCTCAATTTTCTAATCATAAAGTTTCTTCAAAAAATCAGGGGGTAGATGGCAGAAGACAAAAGGAAGGCTGAGTACACTGACTTCTTTTGGGCCACCTATTAGCTCCAAAACATCTGGCACCCAGGAAACCCTGCCCATCTGGAGAACTGTACTCAGAGAGGGTTCAGGGAAACTGATTTGGAAGGTAGCATTTCAATTCCTTGTCTAGTCTCCGGAGAAAGTTAACCTTTTAAATGTAAAGAAAAGCAAACAATAAAAAAGCTAACATATTAAAGGCTTATCTATCAGTGGAAAGTACGTTTTTGTTTCCAGGAATAATTTTCCTACTGTGGAGTGTTTGCTCCCTCCAGCACCAAAACTGGTTTTATCTGTAGGCATTCATGAGTCTCTTTTGTTGCCAGAAATAAAGAGCTGCATAGGCCACCTTGGATCATGGAATTGACCATACGGCACAAAGGAAATTAATGAAGGCAAGGAACAGACTGAAAAAGGAGAATGGACCCCACCCCCCTGACCATAGTTTCTGTTCCTAGAATAGTCAACTTGTTTGTTTGTTTGTTTGTTTTGTCTGATCTCTTGGTGGAGGAGAAGGCAAGATCTTGTGCTTCAGAACTTGTCTACATTACACTATCCCCTACTAAGGTGTCAAGATTTAGCAAATAAAAATGCAGGATGCAATATTTGGGACTTGCTGCTGCTGCTGCTAAGTCACTTCAGTCGTGTCGGACTCTGTGTGACCCCATAGACGGCAGGCCACCAGGCTCCCCCATCCCTGGGATTCTCCAGGCAAGAACACTGGAGTGGGTTGCCATTTCCTTCTCCAATGTATGAAAGTGAAAAGTCAAAGTGAAGTTGTTCAGTCGTGTCCAACTCTTAGCAATCCCATGGACTGCAGCCTACCAGGCTCCTCTGTCCATGGGATTTTCCAGGCAAGAGTACTGGAGTGGGGTGCCATTGCCTTCTCTGATTTGGGATTTACTTATACTAAAAATACTTCTCATCATTTATCTGAAATACGAATATATCCAGGTGTCCTATATTTTGGGTTTCCCAGGTGGTGCTAGTGGTAAAGAACCTGCCTGTCAATGCAGGAGACCTAAGAGACCTGGGTTTGATCTCTCAGTTGGGAAGATCCCCTGGAAGAGGGTATGGCAACCCATTCCAATATTCTTGCCTGGAGAATCCCATTGACAGAGGAGCCTGGGTCCATTGGGTTATGAAGAGTCAAACACACCTGAAGCAACTTGGCATGCATGCATGTCCTATATTTTATCTGGCAACAATTCTCCCCACTCAAGCAGACTGAGTGAAGCAGCTTCACAAAGATAAGATGACCAGGTAGCCTCAGTGATGGGCCCAACCCAGTCTTTAATGGACATCTGTCTGAAATACACATGTGATCACTGTTTTAACAGACAAAGACATGAAGCACAATTAACCATGTCTTGATCATACAGGGTCACCATTGTCAATTTCAGTTCTGTGTTCAAAGCTTATTACTACATGCAGCTCCTAGCCCCTGCACTGGAATTTCCATTTCTTGGCTGCTTTTCCCAGCTTTAAGCTAACTCCCCATCACATCTTGCTGCTGGCCATATGCTTGCCTCTTCCTTTCAAATGTATAGAGTTATGTTGGTAACAACCATCAGCTAGAACAAGAGTAAATAGACTCCAAGGAAGGGCATTAAGGAATTTCATGAGACTCCACTTGAACATAGCATCACACAGTTTCAAAACTTGTGAGTTCTAATACTTGGATTTTTATGGCATTGGCTGTTCAGAGATATTGTTGTATTTAGAAAAGGGAGAAAATGCATTTATTTATTGTCACTGAGTAGTGTTCCAGATTCTCTGCTATATGTGAGATGTAAACTCCCAGTGTGCTTCAGACACAGGACATTGAAAAATGGCTAAATTCCTTTAAAAAATTATTTTTGAAGTATAGTTGATTGACAATATTATGTTAGTTTCAGGTACACAGAAAAGTGATTCGAATTTGCCTGCCAATGCAGAATACGCAGGAGATGTGTGTTTGATCCCTGGGTATGGAAGATCCCCTGGAGGAGGAAATGGCAACCCATTCCAGTATTCTTGCCTGAAAAGTTTCATGGACAGAGGAGCCTGGCAGGCTACAGTCCAAAGGAGTTGGACGTGACTGAGCACACACGCACGTGTGTGTGTGTATGTGTGTGTGCGTGTGTATTCCTCTTGAGATTTTTTTCTCTTGTAGGTTATTACAAAATAACCAGTAGAATGTGCTGTGCTATACAGTAGGACCTTGGTGGTTATCCATTTTATATATGATGGGATGGCTAAATTCCTAATAGGAGAGGTCTATTACTCTATTTTTAAAAATCTTATAACATTATGTAATCCTTAATTTCCCAGGCTCTTCTGGAGTGGGAAAAGATGACTAGGATTAAAGGTACCAATTAAAACCATAATTAAAAAAAAAAAAAATTCTGAGCTTCCACCAGTGTAATTGGTGACACCTTAAAACTGCACCTTACCAAGCTTACTGCAGCCCATTTCTCCTCCTATAACCACTCCCGGTTTGATCAGTGACACTACCATCATGGAGCTGTCCAACCCAGTAACCTGGGGGTCCCACTTAACCTCTTCTTCTCCCTTAAAATGAATAATCATGAGTCTGGTCAATTTTGCCTACTGATTACACTATTAATATTTTCCTTCTTTCTATCAATTACCCTTTTTCTGATTGGGTCTTTTTAAATCTGCTGGGACTATGCAAATAGCTTTCTATTTATCTCCTACTTTCAGTCCTATGTCCTTTGCCCCCACAAATCGATTGCATGCACCATCATCAAAATATCCTATATGAAATACAAATCCATCCATGTCACTGACCCCAGGATAGCCAGATTCTCCTAAACTTGTGAGCCTAATTTCCCACTGGTCTTCTTCAACTGACCTTGAACTTTACACTCTGCAGAAGCAGTTTTTATTTCATCTCCCATGCAGCACTATTTCACACCTCAATAGCTTTGCTAATACTGTGTCCTCTGCGAGAAACACTCTTAGCAACTCTATGCTTCGCCAGCTTCTGCGAATGTCTTTCCAAACTCTGTTCAGTCATTCTCAGCTCTATCCCCTCTTGACCTAAACCTCAAACTGGATTAAGTGCTTCTTTTTTGTGTCCCCTAGACATCTGGGATCTCTCCTTCTTACAACACTTACTGCATAATATCAAAATTATCTGGGTGAACTTTCCTTGAACTAGACTCCCAGCCTCTTGAGGGTAAGGGTTGTATTGCTCATTCTGTCTTAAGTACTTAGGACAGTGCCTTTTACATGAGAGTTGCTGAATGTCACTGGATCTGCCTGAGGAAACTGGGGCATGCTCTGGAAAGTCCTTGAGTTCCTCTCCTCCATTCTCCATGTGGATCTTTGCTCAGCTTCAGGCAGCCCTATTCTGTAGAAGCTGCTGTAATGGCTGATATAAATAATGATGAATCGTGGCAATTTAAGCTACAGATAATGCTGTAGGGGTGCTTCTGCTCAGATAGATGAAAGCTCCATTCCTCCCTGGTATCCCATCTTTTCCAAGACACCCTACCACACAGGCTTTACATTTCTGTTGCTCCTCAGTTCAGTCCAGTTCAGTCGCTCAGTCGTGTCCGACTCTTTGTGACCCCATGAATCGCAGCACGCCAGGCCTCCCTGTCCATCACCACCTCCCAGAGTTCACTCAGACTCACGTCCATCGAGTCAGTGATGCCATCCAGCCATCTCATCCTCTGTCGTCCCCTTCTCCTCCTGCCCCCAATCCCTCCCATCATCAGAGTCTTTTCCAATAAGTCAACTCTTTGTATGAGGGGGCCAAAGTACTGGAGTTTCTGTTGCTCCTAGTACCTACTTATCATATAATCAAATTTATTTTGTTATACTTATCATCCCAGCTCCCTATAGTACAAACTTGGGCGTGCTTCCTGAGGACTACTTGAAGAACCATGTAACTGGCATCTTCTAGTGCCTACAGAAAGCCCTGCTCACCACTGACCAACCTTGTCCCTCACGGAGTCCAGGAATCACTCCTTCATTTTCCAGGTTGGTGCCTGTCCTGCCCATCAGGAACAGTATTAAGATGATAGAGTTTGTTTTAATCATCTTAACTTCTGGCAAAACTTATATACTGTGCATAAAGTTTAAACTTCACTGTTCTGGGTCCTTCAATACCAGGATCCTTAAAAAGCCAGTCCAAGTTTTTGTCTCAGAGCTCCACTAATTTTTATACAGATAAGATGCCTCTAGACTTCTCTCTTGGGCATCCCATTCTTTATAGGGAATGTGTTGCACTCCAAACCTCTCATACTTTTTCTTGGAAACGAAGCAGCTGCCCCTCTCAGAGGGGATCAGAATCTCTCCTGCACAGTGAGGCTCTGAAAGCATTATTCCAGCTCTGCTGCCATCAATATTCTTGATTGATGACAGCTAGGTTATAGAATGGCTTTAGCCCTCTTGTACAAAATCTGCACTTTCCTCACTCACTGATCATGTATGTATCTGAATCCCTTATATTTCTTCACAAAGTGTAGCTGTTCCAACAAGTTCCCTGATTACCCTAGAGAGTAGTTTTAAAATTTACTAAGTAACCCACAGAGGAGCCTGGCAGGCTACAGTCAGTGAGGCTGCAAAGAATCAAACATGACTGAGGGGCTGAGCACACACATACAAATAACCCACAAACCCTTAAATATATTCTTCATGGTCAAATGATTAGTATAGCAATCCTACATATGATTTGGGCTTTGGTTTCTCAACCTAGTTTCAAAGATACTATTCTTTGGTGATTGTTCCCTTCTTACACATTTGTCCAGGCCTCTTTTCCCTGGAGATAATATATATATTTATAAGAAATCTTCTAATCCACAAGGACCTACTCTATAGCACAGGGAACTCTACTCAGTATTCTGTGATAATATATATGAGAAAAGAATTGGAAAAAGATGAATATACGTATATACACAGCAGAATCATTTTGCTGTATACCTGAAACTAACACAACATTGTTAATCAACTATAATCCAATAAAAATTTTAAAAAGGTATCATCTGTCTCCTCCTTGAAAGCAAACGACAAGGAAGCCCACAGCAGGTAAGGATTTAAGGTTGGGTTAATTAGAAACTAAATTAAGAAGTTTAGAGTTTTTAATTATTTATTAATGCATAACACACTACTTCAACACTTAGTGGCTTAATACAGCAATCATTTTATTACATCTCACAGTTTTGAGGGTTAGGAATTCACACAGGCTCAGTTGCATAAACCCTGTATTCCTTGTAAAGTACACAGTCTTAAAGGAAATCAGACCTGATATTCATTGTGAGAGAGTCAATTCCTAGGAAGGTTGGTAAGAAGTCCAGGGTCACTGAGAAGGAGAAAGGGATCCAGGGCCCTCGAGAAGGAGAAAGGGGTCTGAGGCTCTCAAGGAGGAGAAAAAGATAAACTGTTTTTCTACATTGCTTTGTTTTAGTCAATATAACAATGTATCTTGCTCATGCTTCTCCTTAACAAGAAGGTTTTCTGACTAATCTTGTTATCTTAAGACATATGTTGTGGGAGTGGGTGTGGTAAGACCTTTCTATTGTTAGCTCTAATCTTGTTAATTTAAGATATGTTGTGGGAGTGGGTCTGGTAAATGTATATAAGGCCTAGATAAGATTCTCCATTCCCCTTCTGATGTCTATGTCAGAAGTTTTCTCTGTCCTCTTTCACTTTAATAAAACTCAGATACAAAAAAATCTCTTGAGTGATCAAGACTGGTCCCTGGTCCTGAACCTAAATCTTCTTCTCCAGAGATCATGAATCCAACACCATTCATGATAAGCTATCAATTGGAAGGACTGATGGTGAAGCTAAAGCTCCAATACTTAGGCCACCTTATGCAAAGAGTCAAATCATTGGAAAAGACCTTGATGCTGGGAAAGATTAAGGGCGGGAGGAGAAGGAGGTGACAGAGGATGAGTTGGTTGGATAGCATCACCGATTCCATTGACATAAGTTTGAGAAAACTCCAGGAGATAGTGAAGGACAGGGAAACCTGGCCTGCTGCAGTCCATGGGGTTGCAAAGAGTCGGACATAGCGACTGAACAGTAACAGCAAAGTACACTTACTGCAGGGGGGTTTTCTCCTATGGTAGACGGGCTGGTCAGGGGGTTGAAGGCAGCATCAATAATATGGCTGGCACCACGGCAAGGATGTCTGCTAAGCTCAGCTGGGATGGCCAATTAGAGCATCTTCACATGACCTTTCCAGGATGGCCAACTCAGAGAAGTCAGATGCTTTCTATGGCTGGCTTCCATCAGAGCAAGTGCTCCAAAAGACAGGAAGCGGAAGTTGATGGTTTCCAAGGGCAGTACAGGGTCACTTCTACCATTGTCGATTGATCCAGCAGCCCCAGAACTCCCCTGGTATTAATACGAGGAGGGAATGTAGACCTGACCTCTCGATGGAAAGAACAGAAAAGAGTCTGCAGCCAATGTTTCATGTCACTCTCAGAGCGTCTCCTCAGATGTTGTCAGAGAAAACAAGACATCATGTCATTCTTCACCTGAGAAAATATTTCCTGGGTGTTCACTACTGAGGGCAGGACACCATGCTGGCTTCTGGGTTGAGACTGCAAACTAGTGTGTCACACATTAGGGCAGCTTCCAGACATAGTCGGTGGTTCTGGAGGATTTATTCTTAAGTATTTGAATTAACTGTCAAGTTTTAAAAGTTGGAGGGTTTCACATAAAATGTGAGTTTTCGACTTTACTGGAAAAAAAAAGCTAATTTTGTCAGCAGGTGACTGGAATGGCCTGAGGAACCACACTCAGCTTGAGGTGCCAACATCTCCTCAGGCAGAGAGGGGACCTGCCATTCAGATATCCCTGTCCTTGCCCCTCCTCGTCCCTCAGTGATGGTTTTTGTCCCCTTGGGGATTTCAGCCTGCCACTCACACTCTATAGACAGAAATATGAATAAAACCTTAAAATCATGTCCATGTTTTTCACTGTCAACAAAGCCACAGCTTTTGGGATGATGGCTAAAAAGCCAAAATGGTCATGTCAGTTTGCAGGCTTATTTATATTCCTTACACCCTTCTCTGGGCTTTCCCTGTGGCTTAGCAGTAAAGACTCTGCCTGCAATGCAGGAGGCACGGGTTCAATTTCTGGGTGGAGAAGGTCCCCCAGAGGAGAGCATGGCAACCCACACCAGTATTCTTGCCTGGAGAATCCCATGCACAGAGGAGCCTGGTGTGTTATAGTCCATGGGGTCACAAAGAGTAGGAGACGACTGAGCGACTAACACAGAGCCCATGCACACAACGTAAGGTCTAAAGAATAATACAGTAAAACGTGCATGCACCCACCACACAACACTGAAACAGAACATTGTGAAGAGCCAGTTTTTCCCCTGTCTCTCCCTTAACTCTTCAGAAATAACCAAGTCTGGGAGGCTTTGTAATTGTCCTTCCATTGTTTTTCCTCTAACTCATCTCTGTGCATCTTGAAACAACATGGTTAGTCTTAGAAATTTCAGAATTTACATAGATAGAAATATTCCATATGTATCTATGACTTACTTTCTCTGTTTAGTGTTATAATTGTAGTTGTGAAGTCCACCCATTTTTGAAGCCTACAGATACCATTCATTCATTCATTCATTCTTTTACTGTCTCAAGCAGTCTGTGGTATATTACAACTCATATAGTCAGCTCACATGGAAGGAAACAGATTTTTTTCTGTAATTTGGGGTTATAAGGAACAATATTATTATGAGTAGTCTCCTACATGAGCATGAGTACAGTGGTTTCTTTAGAACACATGCCTAAAACAGAAATATTTGGATCTTTAGAGGATGCTCATCTTCAAATATTTCAAGTACTACTAAATTGCTTTGCAAAGCAGTTAACACCCCAGCAGCAGTGACTGTAAGCACCTACTGCTGTACTGTTGATCAACACTTAGTATTATTAGACATTTTAGTGTGTACCTCTCTGGGGGTATAAAGCAATATTACATTGAAGTTTTAATTTGTATTTCTTTGATTACCGATAAGGTTCAGCATTTTTTTTTTCTCTATGTTAATTCTAAATTCTGCTTCTTTGTGAAATTCCTATTCACATATTTTTTAGAAGTTATTTTTACTTGGAGGATAATTGCTTTACAGTGTTATGTTACTTTCTCCTGTACAGCAAAGTGAATTAGCCATGAAGGGAAGTGAAGTGAAGTGAAGTCACTCAGTCATGTCCAACTCTTTGCGACCCAATGAACTGTAGCCTACCAGGCTCCTCAGTCCATGGAATTTTCCAGGCAAGAGTCCTGGAGTGGGCTGCCATGTCTTTCTCCAGGGGATCTTCCCAACCCAGGGACTGAACCCTGGTCTCCCGCACTGTAGGCAGACGCTTTACCGTCTGAACCACCAGGGAATTAGCCATATGTATACATATATCCCCTCTCTCTTGAGCCTCCCTCCCACCCTACACCCTCACATATTTTCTATTGGGATGCGTTTCTTCATCTTCTTGGCTTGCAGAAATTCTTTATGTATAAAATACGCTATGCATTTGCAGGGTTTTTTTGTTTTTGTTTTTACTTTATGAATAGTGTGTTTTACTGGAAATTTTTCACTTTATTTCTCTGGAGTCATCACATTTTTTATTCATGTTTTGTAATTTTTATTTAGTTTAATGGTCTCCTTGCCCTGAATCTATAAATATATAGGAGAAAATTTCCCTCGAAATATTTAAGATTTGGCTTCTCACATTCAAATCGTTAGTGTTCCTTGAAGTTATTTTTATGTATGATATAATGTAGGTATATAATTTTATTTTTTTCATATGCATAATAAATTTTCTCAGCACCATATTCCCTTTGTCCCACAGTATGTAAGCTCAATCTGATGCTAACTTTTCATATGTGCAAAGATAGGTTTCCCAGCTCTTGAGACGGTTCTAGAGGTCTATTCTTCCAGTGCTGTGCTGAGGGTACACTGTCTTTATTAATGTAGCTTCTAAAACATCATGTAAGTTCTTCGTGAGTGTTTTGGCTATTCTTAGTCATTTACTTATGATTGTGAATGGTATTTTTTAATTGCATTTTCAAAATGCTTATTGCAGGTATATAGAGTTAAATTTTTAAAATAGTGAGGTTAAGTCCAGCAATTATGCTAAACTCCTTTATGAATTCTAGCAATTCATCTTTAGATTATCAGAGGTTTTTTTTTTTTTTTCCATACAGGATAAAATGTTGTCTTCAGCTAATGATGATTAGGTTCCTTAAGTATCCCTATCTTGTTTCTGATTTTATGGAGAATGCTTTAATCTTTAACCATTAAATATATTGGCTGAAATTTTCTGGACTACCTCTTATAAGGTTAGAGAATTTTCTTAGTTTGCAAAGAATTTCTTTCCATGAATGTTATTGAAGTTTATTGAATGACTTTTTTTTTCTTCATCTAATAAGTTCATCATGTAGTTTTAGCATTAGAACAAATTTGCTTTCCTTGGATAATTCAATATGACTGTGACACTATGATATTGGTAGAATTATAGTTTTTATAAATTGTTTTGCTGAAATAATTTGCCAAAGATCTCTGCATCTGTATTTATGATGTAAGTTAAACAGTATTTTTTTTTTACTGTTTTGTACAGTCATTATCTAGTTTGGGAATTATAAAATAAATTGGAGAATTTTCAGATTTGCTATTATCTGGAAGGTAATTTGAATAATTGAATAATGAATTTGAGTAATATTGATGTTCCTTTGAGTGTTACTAAAACTACTATGAAAAATCATTAAGTTTTGTATTTTATTGCAAGAAATACTTTTAATAGTAATGCATTAATAATTTTTAAAGGGTATAGGACTACTCCGGAGTTTTGTGTCTTCCTGGGGTAATTTTAGAGATTTATATTTTATATGAATTTGTCTATCAGGGAAGAGATCTGGACTGAAGATACATCTATCTTTGTATCTCCTACATCAAGAGCCAATATCAATTGAATAAACATGCTAAAATAAAATGGAATGAATCAGAGATACAGAACAATAAATTGCCTGTCATTTTCACAGATATGCTAACTCATGGGCTTCTTGAAGGCCATGCCAATGAATCTTGAAGAGGGCATGGTAAGGTCTAAGGCCTGCCTTGGTCAGTGGCTCCTTATACATCTTAACTCAGCTCTCAAATTTTTAAACTGAGACGAATAGTCCTGATAATCTGCCTGCTTCATGGTGTCAGGGTGAAGATGTAAGTTGATAATACACACATAAAGTTATGGAAAATTACTAAATGCTTCTGTGAATGAATGTGTGAATCAAATTTCCTTTCATTCTATCTTAGGGTTTATGGCTCATAGTCAAAAGAGGTCACACACTCTATCAATGTCTCACAAATGTAACCGCTGGCATGATGACCACCTTAGCTTTCCTCTATGGATCACTGCTCTTTTTCTAATATTAAGTGTACTTCAAACAACCAGACAATGATGCAAGTTCAGACATGCTGCCCACTGGTGATTCACAATGCTGAAGGCATATTCCTTGTGGTCTTGGGTTTACCAGACAACAGTGCTAGAGGAGAAACAGTTTGGAATGTCTAGTTAGGAGACCTACCAGATATAACTCCAAATCTGTTAGTTTCTAGTCATGAGACTGTGACTAGACTCACATAACTCCTTGAGCCTCCTCCACTGTAAAGGAGGATGAAATCACCTCCCTCAAAATAGTGTTAGTGTTAAATCACTTTAGTCATGTCTGACTCTTTGCGACCCTATGGACCATAGCCTGCCAGGCTCCTCTGTTCAAGGGATTTCCAGGCAAGAATACTGGAGTGGGTTGCCATTTCCTCCTCTAGAGGATCTTCCTCATCCAGGGATCGAACTTCGGTTTTCTGCATTGTAGGCAGATACTTTACCATGTGAGCTACCAGGGATGAAAGATTCTCATGTCCTTCGCAGTGTAATACAAAGAGTAAGGGAGATAATGTTTGTATACACATGTTTAAAACTGTGATGCACAATATAAAATAAATGTTTTTCTCTAAGATAATCCAATAATATGGAGGAAAAGCAGGATGGTGTAATGGGAAAAGATTGAAACTTGTAAAGAGAAATGGAAGTGTGATACTTAGGGTTGCCTCTTTTTAAATGTATGATATTGTTCAAGGTACCCTTTCTGATCGTCAGCTTTCCTACATAAAAATGGAGGGATTTTTCCCCTTTTTCTTATTAATGAGACATATATGTTTTATAAGTAAATTAGCAAACATAAAGTTCTGGCAGACAATAAGCACTTAACAAATGTCATTTTGTCCTCCCTCCCCCATCACTGGTGGTAATGGTTTAGTCGCTAAGTCATGTCTGACTCTTGCGACCCCATGGACTGTAGGCTGCCAGACTCTTCTGTCCATGGGATTCGCCAGGCAAGAATACTGGAGTCACTACCCCACTATGAATTTGGTTAAAGGAAAATAAACTTTTATTTATTTTTTAACTTGTTCTATATCATTGGTTTCAAACTGATTCACTTTTGAAAAATCTCAGCCTGATAAAAGGAAAAAAGATATTTGTCTCTGAAGTTCTATGTGAGAAATGTTTGAGTGAGAAAAGTCGATTTCTAGATTAATGCTTGAACTCTACATGTTATATCCTTGCTTTATCTCTGAGGCAAATTTTAGCAGCTTCAGTTCAGTTCAGTACAGTTCACTTCAGTCACTCATTCATGTCTGACTCTTTGCAACCCCATGAATTGCAGCACACCAGGCCTCCCTGTCTATCACCAACTCCCGGAGTTCATTCAGACTCACGTTCATTAAGTCGGTGATGCCATCCAGCCATCTCATCCTCTGTTGTCCCCTTCTCCTCCTGCCCCCAATCCCTCCCAGCATCAGAGTCTTTCCTAATTAGTCAGCTCTTCGCATAAGGTGGCCAAAGTAATGGAGTTTCAGCTTTAGCATCATTCTTTCCAAAGACCACCCAAGACTGATCTCCTCTAGAATGGACTGGCTGGGTCTCCTTGCAGTCCAAGGGGCTCTCAAGAGTCTTCTCCAACACCACAGTTCAAAAGCATCAATTCTTTGGTGCTCAGCCTTCTTCACAGTCCAACTCTCACATCTATACATGACAACTGGAAAAACCATAGCCTTGACTAGATGGATCTTTGTTGGCAAAGTAATAGCTCTGCTTTTGAATATGCTATCTAGGTTGGTCATAACTTTCCTTCCAAGGAGTAAGTGTCTTTTAATTTCATGGCTGCAATCACCATCTGCAGTCATTTTGGACCCCCCCAAAATAAAGTCTGACAGTTTCCATTGTTTCCCATCTATTTCCCATGAAGTGATGGGACCAGATGCCATGATCTTACTTTTGTATGCTGATCTTTAAGCCAACTTTTTCACTCTCCTCTCACTTTCATCAAGAGGCTTTTTAGTTCTTCTTCACTTTCTGCCATAAGGGGGTGTCATCTGCATATCTGAGGTTATTGATATTTCTCCCAGCAATCTTGATTCCAGCTTGTGCTTCTTCCAGCCCAGCATTTCTCATGATGTACTCTGCATAGAAGTTAAATAAGCAGGGTGACAATATACAGCCTTGACATACTCCTTTTCCTATTTAGAACCAGTCTGTTGTTCCACGTCCAGTTCTAACTGTTGCTTTCTGACCTGCATATAGGTTTCTCAAGAGGCAGGTCAGGTGGTCTGGTATTCCTATCTCTTTCAGAATTTTCCACAGTTTACTGTGATCCACACAGTCAAAGATGATGCTGTGAAAGTGCTGCACTCAATATGCTAGCAAATTTTGAAAACTCAGCAGTGGCCACAGGACTGGAAAAGGGCAGTTTTCATTCCATTCCCAAAGAAAAACAATGCCAAAGAATGCTCAAACTACCGCACAATTGCACTCATCTCACATGCTACTAAAGTAATGCTCAAAATTCTCCAAGCCAGGCTTCAGCAATATATAAACCGTGAACTTCCTGATGTTCAAGCCGGTTTTAGAAAAGGCAGAGGAACCAGAGATCAAATTGCCAACATCCGCTGGATCATGGAAAAAGCAAGAGAGTTCCAGAAAAACATCTATTTCTGCTTTATTGACTATGCCAAAGCCTTTGACTGTGTGGATCACAATAAACTGTGGAAAATTCTGAAAGA
>SJYQ01000408.1:593409-625839 GCA_006410935.1 Redunca redunca | reverse complement strand
AAAAAAGAAAACTACAGGCCAATATCACTGATGAACATAGATGCAAAAATCCTCAACAAAATTCTAGCAATTAGAATCCAACAACACATTAAAAAGATCATACACCATGACCAAGTGGGCTTTATCCCAGGGATGCAAGGCTTCTTCAATATCCGCAAGTCAATCAATGTGATTCACCACATCAACAAATTGAAAAATAAAAGCCATATGATTATCTCAATAGATGCACAGAAGGCCTTTGACAAAATTCAACATCCATTTATGATAAAAACTCTCCAGAAAGCAGGAATAGAAGGAACATACCTCAACATAATAAAAGCTATATATGACAAACTCACAGCAAACATTATCCTCAATGGTGAAAAATTGAAGGCATTTCCCCTAAAGTAAGGAACAAGACAAGGGTGCCCACTCTCAGAATTGATGCTTTTGAACTGTGGTGTTGGAGAAGACTCTTGAGAGTCCCTTGGACTGCAAGGAGATCCAACCAGTCCATTCTGAAGGAGATCAGCCCTGGAATTTCTTTGGAAGAAATGATGCTAAAGCTGAAACTCCAGTACTTTGGCCACCTCATGTGAAGAGTTGATTCATTGCAAAAGACTCTGATGCTGGAAGGGATTGGGGGCAGGAGGAGAAGGGGACGACAGAGGATGAGATGGCTGGATGGCATCACCGACTCGATGAACGTGAGTCTGAGTGAACTCCGGGATTTGTTGATGGACAGGGAGGCCTGGTGTGCTGCAGTTCATGGGGTCGCAAAGAGTTGGACATGACTGAGTGACTGAACTGAGCTGAACACAGTCGAAGGTTTTGGCATAGTCAATAAAGCAGAAATAGATGTTTTTCTGGAACTCTCTTGCTTTTTCCATGATCCAGCAGCTGCTGGCAATTTGATCTCTGGTTCCTCTGCCTTTTCTAAAACTAACTTGAACATCTGGAAGTACACGGTTTATGTATTGCTGAAGCCTGGCTTGGAGAATTTTGAGCATTACTTTACTAGCTTGTGAGATGAGTGCAATTGTGTGATAGTTTGAGCATTCTTTGGCATTGCCTTTCGTTGGGATTGGAATGAAAACTGCCCTTTTCCAGTCCTGTGGCCACTGCTGGCTGAGTTTTCCAAATTTGCTGGCATATTGAGTGCAGCACTTTCACAGCACCATCTTTCAGGATTTGAAAGAACTCAACTAGAATTCCATCACCTCCACTAGCTTTGTTCATAGTGATGCTTTCTAAGGCCCACTTGACTTCACATTCCAGGACGTCTGGCTCTAAGTGAGTGATCACACCATTGTGGTTATCTGGGTCATGAAGATCTTTTTTGTATAGTTCTTCTGTGTATTCTTTCCACCTCTTCTTATTATCTTCTGCTTCTGTTAGGTCCATACCATTTCTGTCCTTTATCAGGCCCATCTTTGCATGAAATTTTCCTTTGGTATCTCTCATTTTCTTAAGAGATCTCTAGTCTTTCCCATTCCGTTGTTTTCCTCTATTTCTTTGCATTGATCGCTGAGGAAGGCTTTCTTATCTCTCCTTGCTATTCTTTGGAACTCTGCATTCAGATGCTTATATCTTTCCTTTTCTCGTTTGCTTTTTGCTTCTCTTCTTTTCACGGCTATTTGTAAGGCCTCCTCAGACAGTCATTTTGCTTTTTTGCATTTCTTTTCCATGGGGATGGTCTTGATCCCTGTCTCCTGTACAATGTCACCAACCTCCATCCATAGTTCATCAGGCACTCTGTCTATCAGATCTAGTCCCTTAAATCTATTTATCACTACCACTGCATAATCATAAGGGATTTGATTTAAGTCATATGAATGGTCTAGTGGTTTTCCCCACTTTGATCAATTTAAGTCTGAATTTGGCAATAAGGAGTTCATGATCTGAGCCATAGTCAGCTCCTGGTCTTGTTTTTGCTGACTGTATGGAGCTTCTCCATCTTTGGCTGCAAAGTATATAGTCAATTTGATTTCAGTGTTGACCATCTGATGATGTCCATGTGTAGAGTCTTCTCTTGTGTTGTTGGAAGAGGGTGTTTGCTATGACCAGTGAGTTCTCTTGGAGAAACTCAATTAGCCTTTTCCCTGTTTCATTCTGTACTCCAAGGCCAAATTTGCCTGTTACTTCAGGTGTTTCTTGACTTCCTACTTTTGCATTCAAGTCCTCTATAATGAAAAGGACATCTTTTTTAGGTGTTAGTTCTTAAAGGTCTTGTCCATCTTCATAGAACCATTCAACTTCAACTTCTTCAGCATTACTGGTTGGGGCACAGGCTTGGATTACCGTGATATTGAATGGTTTGCCTTGGAAATGAATAGAGATCATTCTCTCATTTTTGAGATTGCATCCAAGTACTGCATTTTGGACTCTTTTGTTGACCATGATGACTACTCCATTTCTTCTAAGAGATTCCTGCCCACAGTAGATATAATGGTCATCTGAGTTAAGTTCACCCATTCCAGTCCATTTTAGTTCGCTGATTCCTAGAATGTCGACGTTCACTCTTGCCATCTCCTGTTTGACCACTTCCAATTTGTCTTGATTCATGGACCTGACATTCCAGGTTCCTATGCAATATTGCTCTTTACAGCATCGGACCTTGCTTCTCTCACCAGTCACATCCACAACTGGGTATTGTTTTCACTTTGGCTCCAACCATGAGTTTAGTATCAGGAAAATAACCATTTCACAGATGAGAAATCCAAGGCAGAGAACAGTTTAGAAACTTGCATTTAGTCATACAGCAAGTAAGTAGTGAAGCCAGGATATGAATGCATAGCCTCTGAGTCCAGAGGTCCTGGCAAAGCTAATGTGTCAGAATTGTCCCTGGGGCAGAACTAGTCCTTCCAACAAAAGGAGGCAACAAACAGATGTTCTCTATCTCCCCAAAGAAGAGAAGGAAGATTTGTATTACAGCTGAGGGATATGAACTAGACACAGTAAAGAATCAGTTCAGTCCCTCAGTCGTGTCCAACTCTTTGTGATCCCATGGAGTGCAGCACACCAGGATTCCCTGTCCATCACCAGCTCCCAGAGCTTGCTCAGAACTCATGCCATGGAGTCAGTGATGCACCCAACCATCTCATCCTCTGTTGTCCTTTTCTCCTCCTGCCTTCAATCTTTAAAGCTAAAAACTTCCTAGAGAAGTTTAGCAAATTTTTTCTTCTACTAGAGATTAGAACAGAGGTCAGCAAATTACTGCCCATGGGTGAAATCCAGCTACTTGATTTCATAAAGTTTCTCTGGAACATAGCCACGTTTCTTCATTTACATACTGTCTATGGCTGTTTTCACGTTACAGAATTGAGTAGTTTTGACAGAGACCATATGGCCAGCAAATCCTAAAAGATTCACTTTCTGGCCCTGTATAGAAAATGTTTACTGACCTTCGACCTAGAATACCAGGATGGATTTTGCCTGGGTTGGCTTGAGTATGTTTCTCTCCAAATTCGAGGAAAATCTAACTAAAACTTTAAAGTCCTTCTCAGCTCTAGGAATAAATAAGTGGTCCACCTTACTAGTAGAACTCTCCTCCCCACTTTGCCCAGCTTTCTCCCAGCTCCAATTTAGCTAAGTCTCTCTACATTATCGGAGAAGGCAATGGCACCCCACTCCAGTACTCTTGCCTGGAAAATCCCATGGAAGGAAGAGCCTGGTAGGCTGCAGTCCATGGGGTCGCTAAGAGTCGGCTGAGCGACTTCATTTTGACTTTTCACTTTCATGCTTTGGAGAAGGAAATGGCAACCCACTCCAGTGTTCTTGGCTGAAGAATCCCAAGGACTGGGGAGCCTGGTGGGCTGCCGTCTATGGGGGACACGACTGAAGCGTCCAACGTGACAGCAGCAGCAGCAGCATCTCTACATTATGGGCTTCCGAGGTGGCGCTGGTGGTAAGGAATCTGCCTGCCAATGCAGAGATTCAGGAGATGTGGGTTCCATCCCTAGGTCAGGAAGATCACCTGGAGGATGAAACGACATGCCACTCTAGTATTTTTGCCTGGAAAATTCCATGGGCAGAGGAGCCTGGTGGTCTATAGTCCATCGGGCCGCAAAAAGTAGCACATGACTGAGCACACACATTACATCACATTACTCTACATTATATTTAAAGGGTGCATGGCTGACCAAAGTCGCCCAGATTGTATTTCAGACTACCAGTAAGCACAGTTTAGCAGTGGTGGGGATTAAGGGGGCAGCAGTAATAAACTCTACCTACCCTGGTGGCTCAGACGGTAAAGCGTCTGTCTACAATGTGGGAGACCTGGATTCGATCCCTGGGTCGGGAAGATTCCCAGGAGAAGGAAATGGCAACGCACTCCAGTACTCTTGCCTGGAAAATCCCGTGGACGGAGGAGCTTGGTGCAGGCCACTGTCCATGGGGTCTCAGAGTCGGGCACGACTGAGCAACTTAACTTTCACTTTCACCAGGATATTTAGAGTGGTACCTGCCTTGACATTAATTCTGCTTCAGTCACCATTTAGACTGAGCATGACGGGATGGCAGATTTCTGCTGTTCCAGTGATTAATATCAGTGCCATGATCTCTATTCCCAGTGATCAGGACGTGCTGCACTGTGCTATACTTAGTTGCGCAGCTGTGTTCAACTCTTTGAGACTCCACGGACTGGAGCGCACCAAGCTCCTCTGTCTATGATGATTCTCCAGACAAGAATCCTAGAGTGGGTTGCCATGCCCTCCTCCATGGGATCTTCCCAGTGCAGGTCTCCAAAATTGCAGGCGGATTCTTCAACATCTGAGGCACCAGGGAAGCCCAGTTATAAGGATATATCTTATTTAATTTTACTACGGGTAAAAGAAAAATGGTTTGTTAGAGCATGAAGGGTTAATTTCTAAAACATTTTTGTGGATCAAACAGAGAGGTAGAACTGAGCCACTTATGAATATATATATACATTTTGGGGAGGGGGGAATACTGTACACACATGCACACACACATCCTGGGGGAAATATATACTAACTGCAAACATTTTTCATCCTTAAGAAATTCATGAAGGAACTTCCCTGACAGTCCAATGGTTAAGACTCTGAGCTTCCACTGCAAAGGGCATGGGCTTGATCCCTGGTCAGGAAACTAAGATCCTGCATGTCACAAGGTGCAGGAAAAAAAAGTTAAGAAGTCATGAGTATTTTCCCAATTGAGTTCGATGTAAAATGACACTTCCTTTTGCTTTTTTATACCACCCCTAACAAACTGTACTGTGCCTTTTACAAGGTGTGTGATCTTAAACAAGTGACTTTGTCTCTCTGAGCCCTACTTTCTTTAGTGAAATGTGGCTGTAGAATGGATTTTCTTTTCCTAGCCAAACAAGAAGCAGCATGCCTGTGTGCCTTAAGAGTCCTCCATCCGACCCCAGGCACCACCCTCTACCTGGTATCCAAACCATGTCTCAGCCTGGTATAATGAACAGATGTGAACTGGAGTCAGCCAGCCAGACTTGGGCCCAACCTTGAAAGCCACAGTTTTATTTGCAGTTCAAGCCACATACCCGCCTCTGACGGAATGACAGGCTGTCAAGTTATTGCACACATCCTTCCCTCCTCCGAGAACACCCTTCCACAATCGGGTCAGAACATTAATGTTCCTGGTCACTCTCCCCCACCGCAAGAAAGAAGTGTGTGTCCTCTGATACCTGGGCAGTTTTCCCTGTTAACTGTGCATGTGGACTCTCCCCACAGACAATGACTTTCTCAAGATCAAGCGCTGTGCCTTGGGTCAAGCATGGTGGGGACATCCACATAAAAAGAACTCCCTGCTTAAGACTCTCTACAGCTTTTCATCTCATTCCAGCTCAACCCCAAAGCTCTTATCCTGGCTCAAGTGCTGTGCCTTGGGTCAAGCATGGTGGGGACGTCCACATGAAAGGAACTCCCTGCTTAAGACTATCTACAGCTTTTCATCTCATTCCAGCTCAAACCCAAAGCTCTTATCCTGGCTTCAAGGATATCCTGGCACAAACTGACCTTTGCCAACTTTTCCAGTCTCATTGTAGGCTATTTGACCCCTTTTCTTAGGTTCTCTAGGCCAAGTCCCATCCCCTCATTTTCTTTATATACTTCTAGTTCCCTCTGCAGAAATTTTCTATACACAGCTCCCCCACAGCCCTTTACTGGGCCTTTTCTAGATCTTAAGTTCAGTTCATTCATTCATTTACTTAAAAATATTTCTTGAGCACTGTTCTAGGCATTGGACAAAAATCCCTACCTGGCTGGTGTCTCCATGATAGTTGGAGGCAAAAACAAATTTAGCAATAAATGCAAACTGTGTCTGATGGTAATATGTGCTAGGGAGAAGAATAAAGGAAGATAAAAGGCTGGGGCAGTTATGATTCCATATGAGGAGGTCAGAAAGGTCCCATAAAGGATAATGGATGAGCAAGACCTGGAGGGAGAGGGAGATAAAGTGCAAGCATATTTGTGGAAGGAGCAGTACGTACAAAGGCCTTGAGTCTAGGTGGACCTGAGAGGGTTGAGGAAGAGCAAGAAGGTCAGTGAGAGGGAGAGAGGGGTGGGTGACAGTAAAGAGATAGCAGGATTCCAGGTAGTACAGGGCCTTAAGGCCACTGGAATACTTTGACTTTTCTTTTGCATGAGATGAGCAAATTAAGCAAAATGACCAACCTTCTATTTGGAAAGGACTACTTGAGTCGGCATATTGAGATTACATGGCCAGGGGACAAGTTCAGACAAAGACTAGTTAGGTTTTTCCAATAATCCAGGTAAGAAATAAACTTAGCTGAGACCAGGATGATTGAGATTATAATGTGGTTAACAAATGATTGGGTTCTGAATAGGGTTGGAAGGTAAAATCTATAGGATTTATACGTGTGTTGGAAATGGAGGATAAGAGAAAGAAAATAATTCAAAGATGATGCCAAGGCTTTGATCTGAACCTTGAGAAGGATGCATTTGCTGTTTACTAAGATGGGAGGAAGTTTAGGGGATGAGGTTAGGAGATGAATTTGGTTTCAGATACATTCAGTTACAGATGTCTGTTAGCCATATGGAGAGATCAAGTGCACAGGTGAATTAGGAGTTCAAAGGAGAAGACATGGGTGGCTGCAGGGGCACTTCAATCTTTAGAAGACACAGATGTGAGAACAAAATGTTAGTTGCTCAGTCATGTCTGACTCTTTGTGACCCCAGTGACTATAGCCCACCAGGCTCCTCTGTCCTTAGAATTCTCCAAGCAAGAATACTGGTTGCCATTTCCTTTTCCAAGGATCTTCCAGCCTTAGGAACTGAACCTGGGTCTCCTGAAACAGCTAAGGAAAAGGAAAAGAAGAACTCTGTTATGCAGAGGAAGAAGCCAAAAGAGAGTGTGGTATTCTAGAGGCTAAATGAAGAGTGTTTCAAGAGGGAGGGACAGGTCAACTGTCAAATGTTGGTGATAAACCAAGCAAGACAGGCTGAAAACTGACCGTTGAGCTTAGCCAGCTGGAGGTCACTGGCAGCCGTGTCAATGGTATTTCCTCGGAGCAGCGACCTGAATGAACTTCTCCTTCCTCTTCCATCTTGCACAAATGGTAAACCTTTCAGTCAAGTCACTGCCATTTCAAGATACTGTAAATCTTAGAGGCCCATCTCTGCTGTCATTAACTAGCTCCTTGAGCTTGGGCAAAGCTGATGTTTTCTCTTCTGGATTTCAGTTTCTTATCTTTTAGCAAAGTGTGTGAGTTAATGGCCCTGCCAGCTCTATAGACCACTGTTCCATAACAGGCCTAGGTCAGGCTCCCTCGTTTCCAGACTATGGTGTCACTTCAATCCTTGCCTCCCCACAAATGTCTTTCACTGGCCTGAATTTCTATCACTAGATTTTAACACTTTTTTTTTTTTTTTTTTAGTAAGAAATGAGGAAGCTTCTTTTTTTTTTTTTTAATTTTAAATTGGACTATACTTGATTACCAATGTTGTGATAGTTTCAGGTGTTCAGCAAAGTGATCTTGTTATACATTTTCTCTTTTAAGTTGTTACATAACATTAAGCAGAGTCCCCTGTGCTATACAGTAAGTCCTTACTGATTAGTCACTTTAAATACAGCAGCGTGTACATGTCCATCCCAAACCCCCTAAGTATCCCTTTCCCCACTCCTTACCTCACTCTGTAACCATACGTTCACTCTCTAAGTCTGTGAGTCTGTTTCTGTTTTGTAAATAAGTTCCTTTATATCATTTGTTTAGATTCCACATATAAGCAATATCATGTAGTTGTCTTTCTCTGTCTGACTTACTTCACTCAGTATGACAATCTCTAGGTCCATCCATGTTACTACAAAAGACATTATTTCATTTTTTTCATGGCTAATATTACATTGTATATATATATATACCACACCTTCTTTAACCATTCCTTTGTTGATGGACATTTAGGTCACCTCCATGTTTTGGCTATTGTAAACGGTACTGCAATGAACACTGGGCTACATGCATCATTTTGGACCATGTTTTTCTCAGGATATGTAATTTTACCACTTTTGAATTCAGTCTGAGCTCTACAAGATACACAAATGAGGAAGCAGCTACTATCAGCCACTTTTGCTGGAACACTTCCCTCATCCTTTCCTGATGACAGTTTTAGATGAGAACTTAAGAAAGCATGAGAAGAGTGTGTGTTCAGGAAGTGTATTGCTGCTGAAATAGGAAAGGGGTTCCAAAAGGAACCGAACTGGGAAACAGATGAACTCCCTGAAAATCTATGTATGGCAGGTCACGCTTTATAGACCTGAACAGTAAAGTTTCAGTAAAGGTTAATTTATGTCGCTAAGCAACTCTAGCTCCTAAGTGAAAGCCCGGTGATGTTGGCTAAATTGTTTCTCCAACCTGTATTTTGATATCAGTGAGAACAGCAGAGCTGCACTTAACCTGAAAATTCCGTGCTCCCTTTAAAGGCAGAGTGTCTCTGGCTAGGGAAGACTTCTCTGACTAGGTAGAGCAAGGAAGATAATCCATTTCTGCCTTACATTTCCACCTTACAATGAGAGATCAAGCAAGTAGTCCCACATTGGCAAATACATGATTGGTTGGTCATGTCAGCCCCAGGAAATGCTATCCAAGCATCTTAGCAGAACAACAACAATAATTCCTTAAGTTCATTCAGGTTCTGACCAAAAATTTTAAATGGTCCTTGCCTGCCTCTGGCCATACCCTATAAGCTTGGTCTTATGCGCTGTATGTATCAAGGTCTCAGAATCCACTCTTAGCATTGCCTTTGGCTGAGACTATGTGTATACAACTAGGGTTAATTTAGTCTCCGTGGTGTTGACCTCCCTTTACTGAGCCTGCCAGCATCAACAATAAGGATTGGGCTATGGGCAAATTTTCTAGTAGTGTATTGGCTTGTTCTGGGCCATGTCTATCTACATGTACAATATCTATAACAAGATATTTGTAAGCCAGTGGTTAGGGTAGAGTCTATGACCTCATCCCAAATCTATATCTGGTGAAGGGTGAGTATAAATAAACAGATCAACGGGCAAGCAAATCACATTTCTGACCATTTCTTTTTCAGAAAGTGAAGTCAACGGGATCGTCAATAGAATTCAGCCTGTAACTTCAGCTTCCTTAGCACAGCCCCAAGGACAGGATAAATGATGTTTCTGGATAACCAGGGTGAGATAAGAAATTTGAGAATCACCATCTGCTGCTGTCAGATCTACCTTAAGTCAGGGAGCGGAAGCCTGGGCACAGGGCACATGTGGGTGTGGTTCGGATGGTGTGAGCGTCTGCTGGTGTGTGTGTTCAAAGTTCTTGTGGGTGGTACACTTAATACAGTGCTTTTCTGTTCAGGAAAACTATATCCCTTCCAAAGCCCTGAATTATTAAAATCTTGAAGTTTCTCACATCTGTTGCGAGCTCCTTATCACAATTTCTGGACGCTACTGGGTGCCCTTTTCTGGGTCTGAAGTTACGGGCATGCTTGAACTCTTCCGCTGCCAAGCCAGGAGAGCGTTTGTTATAACTGCAGCTAAAAGACACAGGGAGCATGATTCTGAGACGAGGCAGCAGGCAGCAGAGGCAGGGAGCCAGCCGAGCTGTGGGGTGGTCTCAGCACTCAATATTCCAGTCTCTTGCCTGAGTGTAACCAGAGCCCCTCAGAGACAAACCAGCCTGAGGTGCTTCAGCAGCTGTAAAATTCCTCTAATAGCCTATATTCTAAGTTCCTCTTGCGCAGACCACCACCATGTAAATGGAAACTGAGTTAGGTCCAAATAGGATGAACCAAACTTCTGTTCAAGCAAAAAAGTTGGCCCAGGACTGCACAGCTTTAAATGGACCATGAATAATGTTTTATTGCCTCAGCACTGGGGTGAACTCGGCCCCTACACTTAGCCTCACCTTTCACAGTGTTATTTTTAGAGATCTCATTACATCCCAGCTTAAACTAAAAATATGTTCCCCAGGAATAGCAGCACCTAGTTTGAATTGTGTGGAGTGACCCAAGGGCTCCTGGACTCTGATTACATATGATGTTTCATGCATGTGATATCTGCTTTAGGATCAAGGGGGGAATTGCTAAATTTCATTTTTCAAGAGCAGCAACAAGACTAGCTTTGGGGCTGTTGGACTCCATGGGCTGTTTCTAGGCTGGAGTTGTTTCCACCACCTTTAGTATCACATCATTGGGTGTGATTTATAGAAAATCACCGGTCCCAAGAAGCCCTATTCATGAGAAGTTCATCCCCGCCATTCTCATCCAACCCCGACACATCCTTCCCTCCCCATGGTCCTGCAGCTTGGAAGGAAAGGTCAGGCAGTAGAAGAACTTTGGGGTCTGACAAATTGGCAGCTGCATCTTAACTCTGTCTCTCTACCTCTGTGACTTCAGGCCTGTTATTAATCTTCCTGGGTCTTATTCCTCACTGGAAAAAAAAAACAGAACAGAAGTTGTATGGATACAATGACATAATTTCCGTATTTAAAGCAGAACCCTAATAAATTATCACTTGTAAAAAATTTAACTTGCTTATATAGGTTGCTAAGAGTCAGACACAACTGAGCAACTTCACTTTCACTTTTCACTTTCGTGCATTGGAGAAGGAAATGGCAACCCACTCCAGTGTTCTTGCTTGGAGAATCCCAGAGACGAAGGAGCCCAGTGGGCTGCCTTCTATGGGGTCGCACAGAGTCGGACACGACTGACGTGACTTAGCAGCAGCAGCATACTACTCAAAGCAGGAGGGACATTTATTGAGCCCTGACTAAAGTCAGATCCTGACAAAGATGGGGGCAAGATGGCCCGGAGCAAGGCAGCATGGAATGTCACATCGGACCTGAGGTACCATTCTGGACTGTGAGGCCACTAGCCAGGGAGCAGTTCAAGCTGGGGAAAGAAAGTCTCCTGAATTCAAAATGTTCTTTGAAAGTTTCCTCTCTCTACTGGCCCACTTAAGGGTTAAGGTCATAGCCTGCCCCACATGGAACCCCCGTTTTGACTGCCAGTGCAACCTTGCATAAGTTCCTTGAATTTTTATGCCTTTAGTTTCCAAAGCTGTAAGATGGAGATTGATAACACCTGTTTCATAACGTGCTTATGAGGATTAGATGAGCTAGATAAGATGATGCACATGCCTTTAGCACATTGTCAGAAAGGAATCACTCAAGAGACACTGGCTGTTAAGGGTACTGTGAAAACTACTTTCTCAGAAGAGGTACCAGTTTGAACAAAGAGAAGAAAGTGCAGGACAATTAAAGGAGTATCTTGTGTTCTAGTTTGACTGACTCATAATGTATGTTACGAGAGAAAGGCAGGAACTCAAGTGTTCTCAGAGTTGATCTTTGCATTCACCTGTGATGTCTTCCAGATTATTGTCAGTATACATTCCATCTTTCTGCCCAGTTAATGCATCTTTGCATGGCAGGAAGTTCCACTGTAATCAATGAGAGAGCCTCACAGCTTTCTATTCTCAGGTGGAATCATTTTCCCTTCCTGTCTCCATATTCCTCTTTTTGCTGCAGTTCTTCAGGATCAGTGGACAATTCTTGACCTTATGACAAAACTCACAGTTTCATGAGATCACTGTGATCACTCAGTCTGGTTAGCAAGAAAAGCATGTTCGTAAAATTCATCTTTGCGGAGATATGGGGCCTTTGCAGAGGCCCCATCTCATTTGTGTAATCTCTCAAATCTCAGTGACCAGCCTAGAAGGGGGCTTGTTCATCTTGGACCTGACAGCTATGTTCCACAGCATGAGGGCAGAGATGGGGTGGAGGGATGCTAAGTGACAAGCCAACCACGGAAATCCTGAAGGGGGCCACACACTTTAAAAATTAGGTCACTGTGAATACTCTTTATATATGATCCACTGCTGTTATGTACTCACTAATCCTAATCCTAGCATTATCGGGGATCTTGGCAGGGTATACACTGGTACCCAATACCAGGAGACTTTTATATTCCTTTTTTTCCCCACAGAGTTCTTACCGTATTTGCACACAGAAATGAGTCCCATATCATTGACTTTAGGAGGAAGAATAATTATTTTGTACACCAAGGTGAACAATTATTTTGCACAGTGGTGTGAATGACGAACAGAAAGTTGGAAAATGAGAGGAAGAGGAGATGAACTGGGCCCTCTCTGAGAGTGCAGTATTGTCCCCCTGTGTACCTCAGATCCCCTGACTGTTGCTTTCAGATGATAGTCTCCCTCTAACCCCCGGTGTCTAGAAGCAGAGGACCTGAGCCCAAGCAAAGTCAGCAAAACCTCTTGGGAGTTGACTCTTGCTGCTGGGTCTCCTTAGACCCCAGGTTCTGCCCCAGGCCGCTCACCCTGAGGGGCAGTGAAACTGGCCCCGGGACCATATCACACACCGACTCCTTGGCCATTCCAAGGCGCTCACGTCCCGGCATCCTGGGAGAGACCCAGAGCACCTGAGAAGGGCAGAGAGGGCCCCGCACAGCAGCTGGACAGCAGAGGCGCCACAGGGCCCCTCTCCGCCCTGAGGAGGCCCGCCTCCCGGGAGCAAGCCTGACCGGACAGCTGATCCTCTCTAATCCCCACGGGGAGGGCCAGCCTGGTCGCCTTTCATATAGCTATGACTTGCGTGATCTTTACATTGCCTGCTTTATTTTCAAACCTGTCAACAGGTTTCTGAAAAGGTTGCACACATGAGCAGAGGTCTGGGCAGCTCAAAGAAGGAGCCACAGGCGAGGTGGGGAGAGTAGCTACCCCCAGACCTGGGAGACCCAGTCAGGAAACCATGGGCTTCCCATTTTCTTGGACTTTCTCTAATCAAAGCAAAATGAGGCAAACCTTTTGACACCGTGACCCCTTCTGGTCAGGCTAGAAACTGGCTATAAATTCGAGATGGACCACGCACTTACTGAACTATATTTATCAAGTTTCTTAATAAAGCCAAAAGCTCAGGGGCCTCAGGGAGTGAAGTTTTTTTCTTTTTGACAGAGACAGAAGCCAGCAACAATCGGTTTACTGTTGTTGTCCTGTTGCCAAGTGGGTGATTCAGTTAAAATAGGCACTGCCTCACATCTGTTTACGGGAACCCGCGGGGTTGCTATTTGTACAGGGACCCAACTTGTCTGACCTTGGTTATTGCTAAACTTTCTTTTCCCCAAGACTGTTCCAAGGATCTAAAAGAAGACGCACTGCCCTACCACCGGCGGTGCCATTTGCTGGCACGTCTTGTCCCTCCCAGAACCATCACGTTGCTGTGACAAATGCTGGAAGAGCAGACTGAGGCCCCCTTTGAGGCTGGATGTCATGCTAACTCCTTTTTCTAAGCTGACTAGCTAATTAAACTAACAATGGAGTTCAAGATCATAAAAATCAGAATATTTTAATGGGAGGGGATCCTGGGACAGTACATAGTACAACTCCCTCATTTTCAGCTGAAGAAACAGAGGACTAAAGAGATTGTTAGAGGGAGCTGGACGTGAAGGCAGAATTATGGGACTCTTGCTAGTTTTTCATGCTCCCCAGGAAGTGTGGCATCTTGAGATATAGCCCAGATCAGACCAGGCTATAACTTCACACCTGACCATATGAATGTGTAACCTGACAGTGTGGGAGAGGAAAATCTTGGTGTCACCCATGAGGAGAGCAGCATTTTGGATCCTCATATCTGCAGGGTTCCTCTCGAAGCTGGGAAGGAGCTTCCAGACTTTCTTTCACCCATAAACCACATGGAGAATTCAAAGTCTCTGATGGGCCCCAGAGGAAAACTACAGAGGAAAAAAAAAAATTACCAGGATAGCCCAGGGATGATGAGTAATGTAATAATGTATGGGAAAAGGACCCTTTCTGTAAACCCTAAAGCAGTCTTCAAATATTTGAGTGTCATAGGATGTTAAATTGGAAGTTTTAATTGAGATATCAAAATATAAGTATCAGATATAAAAATACCAACACGCCCACTCAATAACAATTTCATATTTCTATAACCCTCTCTGGAGAAGGCTGCATGTGAATACCACTCAAAATCTCAAAGGCTCTTAGAGAATTTGTCCCATGTCCCCCCAATAAATTAAGGGGACAAAGTAGACTAATACTTTATCTCAGCCACCAACCCTTAAAATGTAAGGAATGGGGAGTAAAGGAGAGGTAACAGCTCTAACTCTTGGAGTTTGCACAGCAAAATACCCTGAGTTTCCAAGGACAAGACATGGACAATGTGATGAAGCTGGTGTGGGCGGTCTACAGAGAAGCTGATAGAGGATTATCTGATTTCCAAGGGCTAATGACAGTAGCTGGGATGGAGAGCACCAGCAGGGTGAGAGGGTCTGCAGGCAAAAGACCACCAGCGAGCAGAGAAGGGAAGGTATCAGCCTTCAACTTTTCCCAGGCTTGGAGAGCTCGGAGCCAGCTGCCTTTGGTTGGGCTGCCTTGGAGCAGGGCCTAATATAGGGATTCTTGTGGTTTACGGAGGGGGTGTTCTCAGGGGAAGGAGTTAGGGAATCAGGATAGAACAGGGTAGGGGGAGGACAAAACGAGGATGAGGTCTCTGTGAGTGGCCCACTTCTGACTGGCCCCACAGGTTCTGCTGTCCCATGGAAAAGGGAACCAGGCTTTCAACAGCAGGCGAGTTGGTCGTTGGCTCCTGCTTGTAATGTGGGGGAAGGGGGACACTTGGGAGGTTGGGGCATGTCTGGGTCATCACCCAGCAGATGTGGCTTGTATCTGGTCAATTACAAATTCTCCCAAAAGGGGGAAACTGTGGGCCATTAGCAGTACCTGTGGATGGGGCTCTGGGAGGAGCATGAGAAAGATTCACTCTTCCAGCTTCTGGCCCACCAGCTAAGAGCTTGCTAGTTCTCCTTCTGTGTCCTCCCCCCTCACAGCTGGCAACCCCCACCCCAGGGGTCAGGAACAGGGGGTGAGAGATCAGTGAGGAAAAGGGAGAGGAGGTGATCTCCACACACGCCACTCAGACACTACGGACACTACACACACACATCACACCACACCACACATGCACCATACACACACTGCGCACACATACACCACACACACCACACTACACCACATCACACACACACACCATACACACACTACACACACATACACCACACACACACACCACACCACACCTCACATGCACCATACACACACTGCACACACATACACCACACACGCCCTACTATACCACACCACACACACTCACCATACACACACTACACACACATACACCACACACACACACACCACACCACACATGCACCATACACACACTGCACACACATACACCACACACGCCATACTATACCACACCACACACACACCATACTATACCACACCACACATACACCACACACACACTACACATACATACACCACACACACACACACACACCCCACACCACACAGTACACACACATACATCACACACACCATACTACACTACACCACATACACACTATACCACACACACACACTGTACCACATGCACTATACCCACATACACCACACCAGGCACACACAGACTATACACACCACATATACACTACATCACACACACTATACCATGCACACTACACACACACTACACATACAACACACACACTACACACCACACCGCACATACACACTATGCACCACACACACACCCCCCCCCACACACACACACACTTCCTTTCCAAAAGGCAAAAGACCCTGTAATAGGGCTTCCCTAGAGGTGGGGGAGAAATCGTAACTTTGAGTAAAATTGAAAGTTTTGATTACTGCATAGAACTGAACAAAATTTCATAGAAATAAAACATCCATATAGAAGAAGCTCCTATCAGAAGCCTACAGCGCAATGAGTTTTCACAGAACACACCTGTGTAAGTCCCCAAGACTGAGACACAAAAGCACCAGCCACCCAGTGGCTCCCTTTCGGTCACTTCCCTCCTGTGTCCATCACAAGGGAAACACTACAGCATTCTTCCAACAACACGGATTCACTTAACCATGTTGATGAAACCTGGGATTTTGACCTAGCTGGAGCTTGAGGTTTATAACAAATGTCATCAATCTCCAACTGATCTCAAACATCCAGCTTCAATTCCCATTACCATAGGGTGAAGGAGGGTAGGTTTTCATAATAAAAATAGATAAGAACCAGATTTTTATCTCTTTGATTATTGTGGGAAAAGAGGAGAAAGAAAAACAGGATTTTTTTTTCCAGGTTTCTTCCCACCCCATTCCACCTACCCTCCTGGCTTCCCAAGGGAACACACAAAATAATCTGATTCCCCCACTCAGAGACCAGCCTGGGCCAGAAGGCATCCCCTCAGGACATGTGTGTGTGTCCTTGTGTGTACGTGGGGCATACAAGCCATTGCTGAACTATGCAGGACTTGAGCTCTTAGCTCCCTGGATGGGCCTCTGGAAAGCAAGCCCAGCTTTTGTTGTTCCTTCCCATATTTTTGTCCAGTCAGTTGTTTCCCTGAGAGAGCGAGGGGTGTTAGGAAATCAAGTTGCTGCAAAAGGCCTTTGTTTGGGGGAATTTTCACCCAACGTGTTATTTTCTAATTGGTGCTATTTGCTGTGGTGCTCCTGCCTGACTGTCTGCATTGAGACAAGATTATAATTATAAACAGAGGAGCAGCATTTTCATTGAAACTCATCATGTGGCTTCCCTGACTCATCCTAATGAACTATGCACCCCTCAAAGGGAAGGGATTTTTTCCCCGGAAGAAAGTACTATGGTAATGACCTTAGTTGACATCAGAATGACCAGATGCACTTGTTATTCAATTTTTTTAAATATTGTATTAAAAGGCAGAAGAGGTGATGCCAAACGGTGTTTGTCTATATGCTGTGGATATACCTGTGTACTTTACATGAGACCTTTATTTTTTTAATAATAATATTTTAAATTAATTCATTCATTTTATTTTTGGCTGTGCTGAGTCTTCATTGCTGCACACAGGCCTTCTCTAACTGAGGCGAGTGGAGGCTAATGTTTGCTTCAGTGTGTGGGCTCCTCATCGTGCTCACTTCTGCATGGACACTAAGGTGCTTGGGCTTCAGTAGCTGTGGCACACAGGCTTAGCTGCTCCACAGCATGTGGAATCTTTCTGGACCAGGGATTGAGCCCATGTTCCCTGCATTGGCAAGCAGATTCCTATCCACTATACCACTGGAGAAGTCAAGACCTTTATTTTGTAAATTGTACCAATATTGTATGGCCATGTGGCCTTACCAAAATGATTCAAATGTTTTCTTCAGAGGAGACTACGTTTTATGCCAATGGAATATGACCACTGGACAAGTTAAGAAGAATAAAGAATGAATTAAATAAGAGGATCCTTGAAAATCTCACTTTCATGATATGGGAAAGTGGCTGAAAAAGCTATGACTTGGGGAGGAAGCAGTTTACCCTGCTCAGCTCAAGTGAAAGTGAAGGATCCCCAAAGCCTTTGGGTTCTTATAGTACAACTCATGGGGGCCATTCATGACAAGGTGAGTTTCTACTTAAAGGCCCTGCTGGCTGCCTTCCACTCATTAAAGAGTCCACTGCATTCTGTTGTGGGGAGAGAAACACAGCTCCTACTTCTCATGCCCTGGTAACATTCTGAGAAGTCAGAGACTCCTCGAAGGTCAGACTGGGGAAGGACCTTGAGAGAGATGAACTTGGACACATTGCAGAGGGAAGCAGAGTGCTCTTCAGAGATGGCACCAAGACCATCATAAACCTGGATGAGCCAGGCCGATCAGTGGGGATCTTTCTAAAGATATTTGCTCCAGTGTCTGGTCCCAGACCTATTGAATCAGATACTGGGGATGGGTGAGCGGGCCAGAGGACAGCAGGCCCCTGTGATTCCGATGTGTACTCATATTTGGAAATCAGTGATTCTCATGAAAAGCCTTTATTTCAGAGTTTAGGATAATAAGATTCAGGAAAATGAATTCCTTGCTGGGAATCACCAAGTGGTTACTGACAAGTGTATCCAGGTGGTGTGTTCAGTGTTCTTCCCATGCTCTGTCCCAAACACTGGCTTGCCTTCTGGATGCTTCTCTTGCCTTGGTCTCTTACTTTCAAAAGGCTGTCAGCTCTGCCATGGGAACAGGAATTCTGCTTCTCTGAACCTCATTGTCCTCATCTATAAAATAAGGATGTGTGTGTGTGTGTGTGTGTGTGTGTCTAAAATACAACACAAACAAAGTTAACTGTGAAACAGAAAGAGACTCACAGACACAGAGAATAGAGTTGTGGTTGCCAAAGTGGGGCAGATAGATGGATTAGAAGCTTGAGATTAGCAGATGCAAATTATTATGTTAAAATGGATAAACAAGGTCCTATTATATAGCACAGGGAACTATACTCAATATAAGAACTGCCAAATGAGGATTTTAAAAAATGTTTGGGAACGCATATACACTCGTGGTGAATTAATGTCAATGTTTGGCAAAACCAATACAGTAATGTAAAGTAAACTAAAGTAAAAATAAAAATTATAAAAAAAAAAAAAATGATTAAGAAGAGCTTTGAAACTGTAAAAAGTAGACTACCTAGTAGGTAGGACTCATTATTATTTATATTGTGAAACTAAATTGTTCAAACTGTATAGGATTCTAAGAAAGAGAAGAGAGAAAAAAAAAATCTGTGTATTAGTGGGCAAGAACCTTTAAAATATTCAACCTTCTCAAAATGCAATGAAAGCAGGGCTTTTGGTGATTATTAAAATAAACTTTGGATGAGACTGGGCCTTGGACCCACTGAATTTACCATTTAGCTGATCATCATTTTCTTTTCTCTCTCTCACATCTACCTTCAGACTACTTTGGTTTGCTGTGACATCGTTGAAAGTTTTCATGATGGTTGAAGCTTGCTATAATGGTACATCCACCCAAGACTTTCCCACTCATGCTGTGAACCCCCTGAAATGAAGACCACTTTCTCAATTCTTGAGAAAACTACCAGCCCCTCACATATTGAATAGTATTCCATGAGAGATAGATAATAGGTGATCCTAGAAACATAGGACTGGAAGAAACCTCAGAGGTCCATTCATTCAACCATGGAACGGTGTTTATTGAGCACCCATGATATGCCAGTCACTGTTCTAAGCTCTAGGGTTATAAGCAGTGAGCAAAAAATAGTCATCCCTGCCCTCTAATGCTCAGTTTCTATTAGGTAAGAGTAAATCTATAAATAAGCATCTTAGTCAGTTCAGGCTGCTATAACGAAATGCCACAGACCAGATGGCTTCAACAACAGACACTGAATTCTCACAGCTCTGGAGGCTGGAAGTCCAAGATCAAAGTGCCTCAGACATGGTTCCTGCTAAGAGCTCCTTCCTGGATTGTTTTGTCCTCACATGGCCTCTCCTTGGTCAGAGGGGGTTGGGAGGGGTGGGTGGAAGAAGAATGAGGGGCAAAGAAGAGAGGGAAGGGAAAATGAGGGAGTGAGGGGGAAAGAGAGGGAAGAAGTAAGAGGAAAAGGGGAGGCTGTTTAAGACACCCACTTTGGTCTCTCTTCCTCTTCTTATAAGGGCACTAATCCCAACAGGAGGGCCCCACCATCATGACCTCATCTAAACCTTTGTGTGTGTCTGTGTTTTAGTCACTCAGTTGTGTCTGACTCTTGCAATCCCATGGACTGTAACCCTCCAGGCTTCTCTGTCCTTGGAATTCTCCAGACAAGAACACTGGAGTGGGTAGCCATTCCCTTCTCCAGGGGATCTTCCCAACCCAGCAATGGAAACTGGGTCTTCTGCATTGCAGGCAGATTCTTTACCATCTGAGCCACCAGGGGAGCCTCCATCTAAACCTGCTGCTGCTGCTGCTAAGTCGCTTCAGTCATGTCCAACTCTGTGTGACCCCATAGATGGCAGCCCACCAGACTCCCCCGTCCCTGAGATTCTCCAGGCAAGAACACTGGAGTGGGTTGCCATTTCCTTCTCCAATGCATGAAAGTGAAAAGTGAAAGTGAAGTCACTCAGTCGTGTCCAACTCTTAGCGACCCCATAGACTGCAGCCCACCAGGCTCCTCCATCCACGGGATTTCCCAGGCAAGAGTACTGGAGTGGGGTACCATTGCCTTCTCCAAATCTAAACCTAACTATCTTCAAATAGCCACCACCAAATATCATCACCTTGGGGATTAGGGCTTCGACATATAAATTTGGGAGCAATAAGAATATTCAGCCCCAAACAGTAAATAAACAAACAAGTCCATACTTAAGTGAGGTGTCAGGTAATGCTAAGTGCTGTGAAGTAAAGTGTAGCAAGGCTGGGGTCAGAGAGTGGGAGAAGGGCAAGCACACTCAGGGAACCTCTGAGGAGGGAACATTTGAGTGGAATCTGAGGAGTGACTCACATGTGGGGTGAGGAGCAAGGCCCACTGCAATTTCACAGGCCCAGGTGAAGGGCAAGAGTTGGAGTCAATTCTTCAAACCAGAGAATGTCCCTGGGGGATTCTGATGCAGGAGGTGTCCCAGGTCTTACTCATAGTTAACAGTATTCCTTTAGCCCTTGGCCAGAAAAGTATGGTAAAGAAGCAGTGTGGAAGCAGAAAATCATTTGGGAGACTAAGGGGGTGATGGGTTATGGTGGCTTGGATGTGGGCAAAGGCCGTGGGGATGACACACTCAGATACAGTCACTTGCAGTTTGAAGGAAGCACTGAGTTAATCTGCAGAGAGTCTCCAGTGACGCTCACCTCTGTTCCTGAAACCTGGGGCTCCTAGGAAGAGCTGGAGGCTGCCAAGGAGGCAGGCAGGGGAGTTAAGCATCTCCAGCACCCCCTGCTGGTTTCCACCGCAACTGCTGAGCTTTACCTGTTTAACACGCGTCAGTTCAGTTCAGTGCACTAGCTCAGTCCCATCCGACTCTTTGGGACCCCGTGGACTGCAGCAGGCCAGGCTTCCCTGTCCATCACCAACTCCTGGAGCTTACTCAAACTCTTGTCCATCAAGTCGGTGATGCCATCCAACCATCTCATCCTTTGTCATCCCCTTTTCCTCCCACCTTCAATCTTTCTCAAGCATCAGAGTCTTTTCAAATGAGTCAGTTCTTCACATCAGGCACCCAGAGTATTAGAATGAATACTTCTTCCAATGAACATTCAGGACTGATTTGCTTTAGGATGGACTAGTTTGATCTCCTTGCAGTCCAAGGGACTCTCAAGAGTCTTCTCCAACACCACAGTTCAAAAGCATCAGTTCTTTGGCAATGAGCTTTCTTTGTAGTTCAACTCTCACATCCATACATGACACATGGAGGGGGGTCAGTTGAAACTACCCCCCTCTCCTGTATCACAACGTCATTTGCAGTAATAATCATGAATGAAAAGAACACCAATTATGACCAGAAAAGAAATACAGTGTAAATTTTCTTTCATTAAATTTCATACGCCTATATAACTGTACCATTAAACACAAAAATAAATGAAAAATATGAGAGAAAATTAATATTATGGTACAAAAAGGGGAGGAAAGAACAATTGTTTATTCAATAGCTTGATACTTACCTAACAGTTTTGAAATGTGATTCTATGGTTATAGTGTTATAATAATATTTTATCTAAATGACTCCCCATTAACTAATAAGCAATCTGTAATAAAACTGAAGTGTCTGCAAAGGGCGCAGTTTAGACAACTATGAAATCATAATGCTGATGAATGTTTTTTCCCTGCTTTGTTCTTCAGTTTTAACTCGGTTTTGACTTTGGTTTTAACAGAAGAACTATCCCACTAAAAATTTACAACAGTGGTACATTAATTTCAGTAAAACAACTAACAGTTGTTTTAGAAAGGAATACATTTAAATCTTACAGATATTATTCCATTTCAGTAGACTATTTCATGTCTGAACTAAATTTGTATTTCTATAAACACAAAGAAATAAACACATTTATACATATTACACTTTTATAGTTTATACTGTTTCATCATTTTAAATGCTTAAGTAAGTACAAACTCCAAGTGATTACAAAAAAAGAATCAAAGTAATTTTGATTCCTTTTTCCTTCTCTATGCTCACTCTGCTGTCATTGTTTAGTTTGAAATTTCTGTTTAAAAGCAGGAAAATGCAGCACATCTCATGGGACTGGTGACACAAAACACATCCAGAGCCCTCAAGGATGTCAAACAATGACCAATTCACCCTCCAAACAGTCAGCTGAGTCTCCAGTTGTGAGCAGTGAGTGTATAACCATGAGCATTTAGAATAAACCACCATGTAAATTACAATGTTTATAACAGGGTAATTAATGAGCTATCCTATTTAAGTTTACATTTTATGAAAACTCACCAGCAACTGCAAAGTTTCTTGGAACTTAGACCAACAAAACATTTTTTTGGTGAAGGAGTGTTTTACCACTGACTGGTAAAAAAAATAATTTTAGTTGGTTTTACTGGAGTTTTATATTTTCTACAGACGATGCATCATCTTATTGCCTGAATCTAAGGTGCAAGTCTCCCATTGTTTGTTTAGCCCTGAATATGCCACCAGTGCCAATAAGATTGCATTTGTGTTTCCCTAGGCATGGAGGGTCAGGAAACATCCACGTATCCTGGTACCCTCATTGTCCAGGTGCGGAAGCTGAGGTCAGGTGGGCACGTGTGACTTCTGCAGGTAAGAGACACAGGTAAGGCGGAAGGAAATGAGAGGGAGGGTCTCCAGGCTTCTCTTGTCAGGCTGTAAGCTAAAGAGGCTGACAGGGACACGATTTGAAGTGCAATACATCCTGCTCAAGTGAACAGGCATCTCAGAAGGTCCCCTGGAGCCAGGCAATGATGGAAAGGGAGGATCTGGGCATGAAGGGGTGTCAGTGGACAAGTGGGCAATATAGCTCCCACCTGAAGGCAGGTGGGAACTGAACTCTGACCAGAAGCTGCCATGCAGGAAGGTGGGCAAGCAATGCCAAGCCTCCTTTGTCCAGAGAGGCCAGAGAATGCCCTCAGCCTCTTGGGCACGAAATCTCTTCAAAAAAAAAAAAAATTTATCTTATGATTAATTGGAGGATAATTACTCTATAATATTGTGATGGCTTTGGCCACACATCAGCATAACTCAGCCATAGCTATACATACACTGCCCCCTCCTAAGCCACCCTCCCCCTTCCCTCCCCATCCCACCTTTATTTTTCTTTTGGCCACACCACAAGGCACGTGAGATCTTAGTTCCCCAACAAGGAAGAATGTAGGTTGTTGTAGCCACACACTCCGGGAAACAAACTCACTCAGAAGGACAATGCAGATAGTGGAATGCAGTTTATTACACTGGCGGGCCCAAGGCAGAGTCTCCTCTTAGCCAAGGACCCCAACCGACTTTTATGAAAACCTTTTATACCTTAAGTGTACTGCTCAAGCCCACATCCCCAGATTCCTTATACCTAGCCTGGGAAATGTTAAAGGGAGATACAATCAGGTTACAGCCATGATTCATAATCAGAAGGGTCAGCTGGTTATACACTGTAGCCTACACTCATGGGTACCATAAAGATTACAAAGGTGATTGACTACATAGGGGATTATTACATTCTTTTTGGCGACGAGAAAGCTTGGTATGGAATCTGGTGTTTATCAGTCCAGGAGGCCAGTTCAGCCATAGGTATGTTATCCCCATGGCTACCAGGCACGTAGTCCAAAGCTCACTGAAGGTGCAAGATGGAGTTTCCTTCTTTTCCAAGGTGGAGTCAGCTCGGCCTGTTCCTTTCCTCCCTCAAGTTCACCCCCTGCACTGGAAAGGTGGAGTCCTAACCACTGGACTGCCAGGGAAGTCCCTGAAATCTCTCACATTTTATATTTTGGCAACTAATCCAAATTACTTAAAGGAAAATAAAAAGGAAGGAAGAAAGAGAGGAAGGATGGGAGGGAGGAAGCACAGAAGGGAAACAAGGAACCAAGGAGAAGAGGAAGGGAAAAGAGAGAAAGCCAGACTCTGAAGCCTGCCACCTCTCCCTCAGGGCTGGCCAGTTACTGCCCGCTCTTGGCCTCTTTGGAGAAGGCAATGGCATCCCACTCCAGTATTCTTGCCTGGAAAATCCCATGGACAGAGGAGCCTGGTAGGCTGTGGCCCATGGGGTTGCTAAGAGTCAGACATGACTGAGCAACTTCCCTTTCACTTTTCACTTTCATGCATTGGAGAAGGAAATGGCAACCCACTCCAGTGTTCTTGCCTGGAGAATCCCAGGGACGGGGGAGCCTGGTGGGCTGCCGTCTATGGGGTCACACAGAATCGGACACAACTGAAGTGACTTAGCAGCAGCTGCAGCAGCAGCTTGGCCTCTTTGCTCCTCCTTTGGCAAATAGAGCTTCATCCTCAGCACTCATGTTAAAGAGTTACAGATTGGCGTTTTCTCTTAGAGGTAGTTATATTAGCCTTTACTTTCTGTGAAACCCCTTGGGTAGTGGAGGGGTAAGGCCTCTGTCCCACACTGCTGCTAATATTTGGAGCCCCTGGACTTCCCTGGTGGCTCAGACAGTAAAGCATCTGCAATCTGAGAGACCCAGGTTCGATCCCTGGGTCAGGAAGACCCCCTGGAGAAGGAAATGGCAGCCCACTCCAGTACTCTTTCCTGGAAAATCCCATGGACAGAGGAGCCTAGTGGGCTACAGTCCATGGGGTCTCAGAGTCGGACACAACTAAGCGAATTCACTTCACTTCACTTTAGGCCAGGGGTCCCCAGCCCCCAGGCCACAGACTGTTGGCAGTCTGTTAGCAATTGTGCTGCACAGCAGGACGTGAGCAGAGGGCAAGCAAGTGAAGCTTCATCTGCATTTACAGCCGCTCCCCATACCTCCTGAGCTCAGGAAAACAAGCTCAAGGCTCCCACTGATTCTGCATTATGATGAGCTATATAATTATTTCATTATATATCACAATGTAATAATAATAAAGTGTACAATAAATGTAATGTGCTTGAGTCATCCTGAAACCATCCCCTGCACCCCTGGCCTGAGAAAAAATTTTCTTCCAGGAAACCATTCCCTGGTGCCAAAAAGGTTAGGGCTTTAGGTCAATGCTGGCCCTTTGGCTCCACATGTAGGAACAAGACAGACCCCCTTCCTGTCCAGGGAGAGGCTTGCCATCCTGGGCAGCACTGTGCTTTCTGCCCCTGCTCCTGCCCTCTACCCCTGCTGCAGACGGAGCTCACATCACAGCCTGGCCAGGGAGCTAAGAGGCCAGGTTCAAGGGGCCACTGTGGGCTGCCAAAAGAAATTTCCCTTCCTTAACTGGTCAGGAGCAGACAAGCGGCACACAGCTCATGTAACATTTTCACCATGTGCGATTTTGAAAGAACCCTGTTCCACAGAGAAAACCTTTCAAAGACTTTTCTTTGTAAACAGACCTGATGATAAAGACATGCTAAGTCCTAGAGCCCAGAGGCTGTCAAGGGTTTTACATAATACCAATTTCGTCTTATCTCCTGGGCACTGTGAACTTGAACATAAGCTAAAGCTAAGTGCTAAATTTATTAGACATATGTCAGCATCTGTCTGTCACAAATGGGAGAAACTCCCTACCAACTGAGCCACTCTCTGGTAGAAAGATTGAAAATCATCTGGAACGTTTTCTGAGAATATTAAAAAAAAATAGCTTGGGTTACACAGGTTTTGGTTTCTCTGCTTTTACCCAGCAGAAGAAAAATGCAGAAGCGTAGCTATTGTTCATCTAAAATTTGTTTTAAAAAATAAACTCACACACAAACACACACACACACACACACACACACACACACACACACACACACACCCCACATGTCCAAAGAAAAAGACCAGGTGAATAAATATCCAAATGTTTTGCAATANCAAACACACACACACACACACACACACACACACACACACACACACACCCCACATGTCCAAAGAAAAAGACCAGGTGAATAAATATCCAAATGTTTTGCAATAGTTATCTTCAAGTGATGGAATAAAGCATAATTTATTTTTCTTTTTGTATAATTCAATTTTGTATAACTCAGAAGTGCTGTGATGAGTATCATTTTGGTCATAAGAAAAAAATCAAGTTTGCCAAGATTGCTATAACAGAGTACTACAAACCAGATGATTTAAAATAGCAGAAATGTATTCTTTCACAGTCCTGGAAACCATGTTTCAAACCAAGGTATTAATGAGATTGGTTCCTCCTGGAGCATCTGAGCCATTCTATGTCTCTCTCCCAGCTATTGCTGGTTGCTAGCAATCCGTGTTGTTTTTTGACATATAGAGATATCACTCCAATCTCTGACTCTGTCGGCACAGGGCATTCTCCCTGTGTGCACATCTGTGTCTTCACATGCCCTTCCTATGAGTGAACCAATCTTTGGATTTAGGGCCCACCTTCATCTACTCTAATCTAAATTCATCTGCAAAGATCTATTTGAACTCTGGGGTTCTGGTGGACATCAATTTTAGGGGGACACTATTCAACCCAGTATACATAGCAACAAAGTGGATTAATCCCCCCTGAAGAGACTCAGGTCCCCATTGACCCTTGGGCATGGATGCAAGCTCAGTCATGTCCAATTCTGTGCAACCCCATGGATGGACTGTAGCCCATCAGGCTCCTCTGTCCATGGGATTCTCCAGGCAAGAATACTGGAGTGGATTGCCATTTCCTTCTCCAGGAGATCTTTCCAACCCAAGGATCAAACCCACATCTCCTTCATCTCCTGCATCAGCAGGAGGATTCTTTACCCACTACCACCACCTGGGAAGTCATTCCCCACCATTGACCCTATTAAGATATAATTCTTGAGAAGTGGGGCTTTCGCTACGCAAACTGCACAGCCTCCCTCTCACTTAGTCTCTGGGCTGAGAAGTAGGGTCATAGCCAGAGCAAAAGGTGTCACTCACAACACAGTCCAGCAGGACAAATCTGGGACCAGTCCCACCCGTGGGCCACTGAGCCCAGACAGAGCAGCTAGTGATGGTGAGAAACCTGACAATCACATGTGCTCACATTGCATCTCACTCAGATGATGCAGTATAGCGTCGTAAGTGTGCATAGGGGTCACTGGGCTTCCCAAGTGGCACAGTGGTAAAGAATCCTCCTGCAGTGCAGGAGATGTGGGTTCAATCCCTGGATTGGGAAGATCCCCTGGAGAAGGAAATGGCAACACACTCCAGTATTCTTGCCTGGAAAATCCCATGGACAAAGAAGCTTGGCAGGCTACAGTCCATGGGGTCACAAAAAAGTCAGACCCAACTGAGCATTCATGGGCATGTAGATGTCACGAAGGATTAGTAAACTGCAAACCTGTTGTAAAGTATTATTATCAATATATACTTTCTTCATCCGTGGGTCTCAAAAGAAGAACTACTCTTATATTTGAGTCTGTGAAATATCTAATGATTAAAATATTCTTTGTACTCCAAAAGGTTTAGAATCACCATCCCACACTTTTTTCTATAGCAGGCAAAGAGAAGTTATTGCCATAGTGTATTATATATTATGTAATGAGTACTGTGTACAATCCTTTAAAACCGTTATTTTTCTAGTCTTCAAAATAAAACCATGAGGCAATCATCTCATTTTTCAGATGAGGAAACTGAGGCTGAGAGAGGCTAGACAGTTACATAGAGGTTGAAACTACCTAACTAGGTAGGGGTAGAGGTGGGATTTGAACTTGAAGGTAAATGTTTCTAAGGCTGTGAGTGGTGTAAATCTTTCAGGGGCTCTGTTGATATGAGTCATTAGTACTCTTTTTAGCTCTGGATGGAACATCAGAAACCTACACCCTAGAGCCACGTTGCCATGGTTCTGAACAGAGTAACTCTCCCTGAGAGATACATTAGGGGTAGTCTCCAGGAGGGACCCTCTAATAGCTTCAGTAAACACATTCCTTTTTAATGATCAGACACACAGAGAACACAGTCCACTGTACCTCTTTGTGCCCAGGCCTCAGTATGGCATTCCTGCAGAGCTAAGGAACAGGAAAAGATCAGCTGCTGCTAAAGAACCAACACATTAATATTTTCTCGTTAGAGACAAAAGAAATAGAATTTGCCTGGATTTCCATCATCTCTACTCAGATCTGTCAGCTCAATTACAGTAACTATGGCTTGATGTCCTTATGCTCTGTGATCCTGTCCGCCAGCTCCTGCCCCTGAACTTGACCCATTTTTCTCATTTACATCTTTTCTGTCTCAATTTTTATTTTAATTCATAGTTTACTCGTGTTGGCCTTTTTTCTGGAAACCCACCCTTTCTTCAAAAGTTTTTTCATTAGTGTGGCTCTTGCACAGGAAATGGAAGGGGATCCAGTGAGGAGTTAACAGCCTGTTCCATCTGCTCCTGCCAACTCTGGCTCCTTTACCACGGCCTCTCCAGTTGGCCAAATTTCACATGAACCTTCTGGCCACCTGGAACTTCATGCAGCAGACTCAGTCTGCTGACTCCTTGCCTTATTCAGTGCTCCCATCTTGAAGATTCCTCTGACCCAAGTCCTGTCTTAGATCTCTGCCTCCGAGTGAGTTAATTAACTAGGCAAAAAAATTTAATTGCCAAATGAGTTTATGAATATCCCCCTCAGGTAACCTCAATCTAAAAAAGAAGAACTACTAGTTTCAAAAAAGGTTCAAGATTTATCTAAAACTACATTTAATTTAGGTAAGGAAAAGTAGAGTCAGACTACCAATTTTGTCAGCTTAACAATGCAAAGCTGAGGGCTGAAGCCCACTCAGTTGTATGCTTTCTCAAACCTAAAGCCAGACCCCAAAACACTTGTTAATATACACTTTGGATCCTTGATTCAGTCAAAATAAAGATGTTGGGACTTCCCTGGTGGGCCAATTATTAAGAACCCACCTTGCTGTCCAGGAAACACAGGTTCAATCCCTGGTCAGGGAACTAAGATCCCACATGTCCCAGAGCAACTAAGCCCATGCAGTGCAGCTACTGAGCTCACACACCACAACTAGAGAGTCCTTGCGCCACAACCAAAGACCCTGCAGGACTCAAGGAAGATCCCATGTGTCACAACTAAGACCCAACACAGCCAAATAAAATTAATTGTTTTTTTTAGTGTTCTAAAATGCAAGACCATATAAACTGTAGAAGACCTTAAGACCCTGACTCCAATCCCAATTCAACGACAAGTATATTGCCCACAAGTGTATTCCAGTTTGACTACAACTATATTCCCTGTGTGCCACGTGCTCAGACATTTTATTTTAATTAATCTTCCAGCCCAGAACCATCTGGAGTGGAGACGAGCTAACAGCTTCTGCTCTGCTCCAGGCCTGTGACCTTCTGTTCCGGAACCAGAAGGAAGAGGAGTTGGTGACATCTAAGAAAACACCCAAGACAGTCCACCATGTTGGCTGATAGCCCAGCCTCCCTTGTTCATCAAACCTGGCCTGGCAAGGTTAGGGTGGCCTGGCATTGAAAGAAGCTCCTCAGAAGACCACTTGCTATGAATGGAGGTCAAGGAGAGTAACAAGGCTCCCTGGGCACCAGAGTAGACACACTGCACCAACCTGAACAGGTTTGCACTGTGCCTGGAATCATCAGATGAGATAAAGGCACTGCAGCATGGGAATTAGGAAATGGAAAGTTTGTCTGTATCTAATGGGGCTCTAAACCAACCCAGGGCAGCCATTCATGTGGTTCCTATTTTCATGGACATTATTCTCACCAACTTGTTCCATCAATGTTTACCCTTCCTAAGAAGGAATACTGTCATCGGCTCTCCTGCACCCAATAAGAACATGCAAGACAGTTACAAAGTCCCTGGTATTCATCCCCTAGGGTCACTGAGGTCCTTAGCCCACTGTATTAGACAGAAACATTTGCACACAAGTCTAAAGTTGCATACCACTGATTTGCATGGACATGGCAAAACTATGCAATATGTTATCTTGCTACTCTCTGACTCAAAATTCACTGCTTTACAAGGCAAGATTTACAGTACTATTAGAAAGTTATAGTGCTTCACTGTGTGTCATAATTTCTGTGAAAATATTAGGAAATGGAAGCAAACAGCCATTGAAATAGATTTTGAAAGATGTATGAACACAGAAATACATTTAATTTTGTATCATTTGGTTGTCTAACTCGGGAAATAAAAAAAAATCATTTTTTTCCCTAAGAAAATGTATTTGTTCTTGATCCCAGAATTAACAGAAACTTTTGCAATAATTTAACCAGAATTTCTAACCCCAGACTCTGGGAACGCTTGAAATTATATACATGTGTGTATGTGATTTGTTAAAGGGAGAGAAGCCGTGTATTTGATCAGAATCTGAAAGGGGTTTACCATTGATCTAGTGTTCCATGCCTTGAGTTTATGGATGAAAACACTGACACAGAAAGTGAATTTACAATAGAATGTGGCAGAGTTTTGACTAAACTCTGGTATCTTACTTTCTATGCATCACTGTTTTTAGGAAGAGTTTGAGATCTCTGTGAAAGGTTAACCACACTTCTGTATCTGACCCTGTCCAGTAAGAATCCAGATAAACCTGCCTCAGTCTGGGGGCATAGAGGGACCCAAAGAAAACAGGTCTGCTTAACAGAAATGGGCTGAACCATGCAACCAAATTATTCATTATGTAAGACTTTAAGTCTAATTTCTCAGTCTCTTAACACTTGGGAAATTCTTCAAAGAGGCTAGAAAATTGGCAGAGCATCATTTATCCTCATGGGCATTTTTATTAAATTAAAAGTGGATGCATATTCACACACTGAAACCAGCAAAAGAAAGCTTCACCGTACTCTTTTGGCTGTCTGTGAAAAGTTTGCTTTCAATTTCCTGGATCCATGGTGAATTGTCCCACCTCCCTTCAGCATCTGTTACAGCTTCTAAAGGCATCAGGCACAAAAAGCAAGGGCAATTACTACACCATCACCCACAGCATAAATAAACAGTAACAAATGATCCAGCATTCTTAAGTTGTTGATCTTGGCCCTTGTCTAGAACACATGGAGTCAAACTTGTTTTTCTTCCATTATTAAATCATTGCACATAAACCATTTGTGTAATTAAGTCAGGAGCATGAGTCTTCATTCACACCTGCCAGCTTGCACCATTCCCAGGTTCTCAGGGTGGGAGGATCTCCGTGGATCCTCTTTCCAGAGTTCTCCTTTCAGCCAGGCTGACTTCTGAACGTGTGTGTCACATCAGACTACTAAACATCTATGATAATAATGATTTTAAAAAATTACTAACATTCATTGCACCAAGCTACATATCAAGAAATGTACTGAGCACATTCATAAAAATTTCCATAAACCCTAACAGTTTATGAGAGAGGTGACTTTTTATTCTCATTTTACATGGGAGAAAATAGAAATTCAGAAATTCAGAGATCATAAGCTTGCAGTTGCAGAGCTGGAATCTGAGCCAAACTTCAGAGGGACTTCTCTTTCTCATCCTACTGCTTTGCAACACAAATAACATGAACTCCTAGGCTAGTAGTTTTCCTCAGATATGGTTTTGGTTGGTAATGGTTTTCTAATTGAGAGAAAAGACAATGATACATTATAAATTAGCAGAATAGATGAGAATGTAGCCATGAACTTCCAGGAAACTTTAGTTGTTACAAGTCCACATTTAAAGGTCACAAATTTGGACTTCCCTGGTGGTCCAATAGTTAACAATCTACACTTCCAGTGCAGGGGTGCAGATCCAATCCCTGGTCAAGGGAATAAAGATCCCACACACCCCACAGCAGAGCCAAAAAACATTATTTTTTAATAATTTCCCCTAAAGTCAGGAACAAGACAAGGTGTCCACTTTCACTGCTACTATTCAACATAGCTCTGGAAGTTTTGGCCACAGCAATCAGAGCAGAAAAAGAAATAAAATGAATCCAAATTGGAAAAGAAGAAGTAAGACTCTCACTGTTTGCAGATGACATGATCCTCTACATTGAAAACCCTAAAGACTCCACCAGAAAATTACTAGAGCTAATCAATGAATATAGTAAAGTTGCAGGATATAAAATCAACACACAGAAATCCCTTGCATTCCTATACACTAATAATGAGAAAGTAGAAAAAGAAATTAAGGAAACAATTCCATTCACCA
>SJYQ01000408.1:497444-593345 GCA_006410935.1 Redunca redunca | reverse complement strand
ACAATCTCTTTAACAAGTGGTGCTGGGAAAACTGGTCAACCACTTGTAAAAAAATGAAATTAGATCACTTTCTAACACCACACACAAAAATAAACTCAAAATGGATTAAAGATCTAAATGTAAGACCAGAAACTATAAAACTCCTAGAGGAGAACATAGGCAAAACACTCTCCGACATAAATCACAGCAGGATCCTCTATGATCCACCTCCCAGAATACTGGAAATAAAAGCAAAAATAAACAAATGGGATCTAATTAAAATTAAAAGCTTCTGCACAACAAAGAAAACTATGCTGCTGCTGCTGCTGCTAAGTCGCTTCAGTCGTGTCCGACTCTGTGTGACCCCATAGACAGCAGCCCACCAGGCTCCCCCATCCCTGGGATTCTCCAGGCAAGAACACTGGAGTGGGTTTCCATTTCCTTCTCCAATGCATGAAAGTGAAAAGTGAAAGTGAAGTTACTCAGTCGTGTCCGACTCTTAGCGACCCCATGGACTGCAGCCTACCAGGCTCTTCCATCCATGAGATTTTCCAGCAGGAGTACTGGAGTGGGGTGCCATTGCCTTCTCCAAAGGAAACTATAAGCAAGGTAAAAAGAAAGCCTTCTGAATGGGGGAAAAAAAAAAAAGCAAATGAAGCAACTAACAAACAACTAATCTCAAAAATATACAAGCAACTCCTGCAGCTCAATTCCAGAAAAATAAAAGACCCAATCAAAAAATGGGCCAAAGAACTAAATAGACATTTCTCCAAAGAAGACATACGGATGGCTAACAAACACATGAAAAGATGCTCAACATCACTCATTATCAGAGAAATGCAAATCAAAACCACAATGAGGTACCATTTCACACCAGTCAGAATGGCTGCGATCCAAAAGTCTACAAGCAATAAATGCTGGAGAGGGTGTGGAGAAAAGGGAACCCTCTTACACTGTTGGTGGGAATGCAAACTAGTACAGCCACTATGGAGAACAGTGTGGAGATTCCTTTAAAAATTGCAAATTGAACTGCCTTATGACCCAGCAATCCCACTGCTGGGCATACACACAGAGGAAACCAGAATTGAAAGAGACACATGTACCCCAATGTTCATTGCAGCACTGTTTATAATAGCCAGGACATGGAAACAACCTAGATGTCCATCGGCAGATGAATGGATAAGAAAGCAGTGGTACATATACACAATGGAGTATTACTCAGCCATTAAAAAGAATACATTTGAATCAGTTCTAATGAGATGGATGAAACTGGAGCCGATTATACAGAGCAAAGTAAGCTAGAAAGAAAAACACCAATGTAGTATACTAACACATATATATGGAATTTAGAAAGATGATGATGATGACCCTGTATGCGAGACAGCAAAAGAGACACAGATGTGTAGAACGGACTTTTGGACTCTGAGGGAGAGGGAGAGGGTGGGATGATTTGAGAAAATGGCATTGAAACATGTATACTATCATGTAAGAAACAAATTGCCAATCTATGATCGATATAGGATACAGGATGCTTGGGGCTGGTGCACAGGGATGATCCAGAGAGATGATATGGGGTGGGAGGTGTGAGGGGGGTTCATGATTGGGAACTCATGTACACCTGTGGTGGATTCATGTCAATATGGCAAAACCAATACAGTATTGTAAAGTAAAATAAAGTAAAAATAAAAATTAAAAAAATTAATAAATATATGAAATTAAATAAAGGCCACAATTTACTGAGCATTTACTATGTGTCTAATAAAACCACTGTGCTAGGTGTTTTTTTTCATTCATGCACTATCTCCAACCCTTTACTTCAAGATGAGTTCACATTTTAGATGAAAGGAAACAGAAGCATATACTTGCCCAAAGCCATCTAACTAGTGATACAGGTCAGGATTTGAACGCAAGCTAGTTCCCACACTTCTCATTCTATCTATCTATGACTCTTATACACTTACGAGGTCTGTTGTTTTGTGTACATGATGTGAGAAGTACTAACTGCCCACCAGCCTCCTTTAGTAGAGCGCAAGGTGCAGGGAGTGCCCATAGGCACTTCATCCCCTTCATGGGCAACATACCTGTGTGGAGCCAGAGAGGATGTGGAAAGACAGACAGTACCAAGGTTTTTCTCTTTAAGGTAGTTGGTTATGGTACCAAACCTAGCTACCCAGCGTGCTCTGGGGCAAACCCCAGTCTTAAAATGGTACATGTAATTCAAATGAGCCAACCTGTAGAAAACCCACTTTTTCAAGAACACAGTGTTGCCAATTATAAAGAACCATGAAACAGTGAAAATAATACGGATTTTGAAGCCACATAGACTGTGTAAGTCGCAACTGCTGATAAATGCTTAATAACCAGCTCTATAGTGGCAGGGGGAAGCTCCAGTTTAGAGCATTTGTCCATTTCCATGGTACAAACACTCACAGGATGGTTCATTTCAAGATATCAAAATGAAGTCCCTGAACACACAGCTGGTATGAGACAACAAGAATTGACCCTCAAGAGCTGGTTCAGCCAGCTCTAGCACACCACTGTCAGGGGACCCTATTGTTACCCCAGTTCATAACTTCCCAGTGTAGGATTTGAGGCAAGCTGCCTAGTCTTTCTGAGGATTAATTTCCATTTCTATAAAGTAGGGGAGATAATGCTATTAATACTAGAAATGATGGTGTGACTCAAGGGCTATGATCAACAGGACAAGATCATCTGTCCCCATTTCTGAGGGCGGTTGCTCACACAAAGCATCTGACACATAGAAGCCAAGGAATACTTTATTGGAAGTGAAACTTATGCCTCTCAACTCAGTTAGGATGGATCTGATCATATGAGTACTATCATGCAGTCAAGGTCTGTGTCCAGTCCTATCCTATCCTCCTAGCCTAAGCCAAAAGCCACATCCCAGGATCTGCTCACCCTCTTCACTGTTGTTTAGTCACTCAGTTGTGTCTGACTCTGTGACTCCATGGACCATAGCCTGTCAGGATCCTCTGTCCATGGCATTTTCCAGGCAGGAATACTAGAGTGGGTTGCCATTTCCTTCTCCAACTCACCACTACCAATCCCATGAAAGAGAGAGACTAAAGAGAGGTGAATGACCCCCAGAGGCTTGCCCTGTGGTAAACAAGGCATAGGCCAGACCAATGGCATGAGTTCAAGAGAGAAGCAAGAGCAAAGCAAGGTAAACTGGCTTCCTCACTCATCCTCTTGCCCTTGCTGCCATCCAGAAGGCGATGCAGAGGAGGAGCATCACACTTGATAACATTAAACGTGCAGTGACTCATTGCACAGCACCCTGGCCTGATCATCCCCCAACTCATGAGATTAGCACATGGGGGAGCGATGTCCCATTCTACTTGGGCACTTGTGCTGTGTGGCTGCTGCAAAGATAAAGTGACATTAAGCAAAGAATCCGATTTTGACCCAAGTTGTGCTGCCCAGTTTTATCATCTGGCTTTCGTTTACCTGAAAAACTCTGGGTGAATTCTCACTGTTCAAAAAAAAAAAAAGGAAGGAAAAAGCTAAATCTACTTGTGATTACCTACTACTCCTCCACTTCCAGCCCAATACCACATAATGAGGCTGATTTCTTACCTTGAAGAATATTCAAAAGGATGTGTTTACTGTGTGCTCAGAAGATAGATGTAAAAATTCATTGAACATGGGCAGTAACAAGCCACTTCCCTCCAGATCTGAGTTCCAATGTTTTGGTTCTTATGTGGTTGTATAAAAGTCAGTTCCATTACTTTGTAGTAATAACTTTTATTTTTCAATATGAGTCACAATAGTTCAAAGCAAATGAACCATATTACATCAGACATGCTAAATAACATTCATTCTCTGTAAGCCAATAAGGAGTAAGAGGTTTCCTACTTTGATTTTGCCTTTAACCTTACCCTCCAGCACCTGCTGTTCCTTAAGTCTTTGATTTCCCTGTTGTGACTTCCACAATGCAAATGTACCCAAAGATCCTTCAGTTGGAAGGGAGTTTTCTGGATTTGCATATGTTAAACTCTAATTCACTGAGGACTAGAAAGTACCAAGTCCCAGTCCTGTTCAGTGGAGCTTTAAGGGTATGGTGTATTGAGAAGCAAATGTAGAATCTGACTGACCTTCTTCCATGTTTCTTAACTCTTCATGGCTTTCATTTCCACCAAGTGTGACAAGAGGGAAAAGGCAATCTGTCTGCCTAAAATACATCTGTTAGGTAGCTAGAACAGAGAAAGGAGTCCAAAATGGCAGTGGCTAAAAGACAGAAAAAGAAAGGGCAAAGCTCAAAAAAAGAGAACAAAGGGAAAACCTGCAGACCTGAGTGAGAACCTCAGGTGAAGCAAACATGCCCCTTTCCTGGCTAGCCCTAATTTACATAGGGCAGACTCAGGGGATAGGAGACAAAACATATAAAAAGAGGGAGCCAAAACAGACTGAGACTTCTCTTGTGGGATGGACTTTCTTTACTGAATAAAACTCCGAGCTGTAACAGAGCTGTAACACTGTTCCACCATTTTAAATCTGTTTCAGCGAGACAGAACCAAGGAAATTACACACTCTCCTGGCATATCCAAAATATCTAAGCAAGAAACCTAAAGGGAATATATCTCCCTTTTGTTACTGTTGTTTACTAAGTCACGTCTGATTGTTCTGTGACCCTAGGGACTGTAGCCCATCAGGCTCCCCTGTCCATGGGACTTCTCAGGGAAGAATACTGGAGTGGATTGCCATTTCCTTATCCAGGGAATCCTCCTGACCCAGAGATGTAACTCATGTCTCCTGCTTTGGAAGGTTGATTCTTTACCACTGAGCCACGTGGGAAGACTTATATCTCCCTTGGCACATAGAACTAATGTCGCAGCCAAAGGAAATCAGGCCGTGACCTGGCCAAGGAGAGGAGAGGAAGTGAGCAGAGCCTAAGGGGAAGCCAGGCTTCTGAGATCTAGGATCTCTCCCGAGGATCCTTCTCCTGTCTGTGATAGTCCCACACTGAGGTACATGGTCCCAGGGCTCAGAAAATTTTAGGAGTCTGAGGAATTCTAAGTGAATTGTCAACTGAAATGAACCAATTGAAATAAATTTGAAAAGCTACCCGCCTTTTTCTGAACTTGGCATCCTGTGGGTATGCAGACGCTAGAGAAGCAGGATGGGGTGAAGTCTACACAGCAAGCAGACAAACTACCCCAAACCCAGGGCAGAAAGCAAAGTTTCTAGGCTGTCAGATCACTCTGGTTCTGGGTCATGTTTCTAAACGGGCACTGCCCAATATGGTGGTCACTAGTCATGTGTGGCCATTTACATTTACACTTAAATAAGTTAGAAGGAAATGAAAAGTTCAGCTCCTCCGTTGTGCTGACACCTTTCAAGTGCTCAGTAACCACCTTAAGCTGGCAGCTACCATCTTAGAGAGTGCAAATACAGATATTCCCATCATCACAAAAGTTTTGTTGGACAGCGCTGGTCTAAAGCACAAAAATACACATGAAAGTCCAGGAACCCTCTGATCCTTTACAGAATGCTATTTCCAGACTGAAACTCCCTATTTAGGCTTTCAAACAATTAATCAAAGCAATTAAAGATAAACAGGATTTGTTCTTCCTCTGTGGATGACCTAGAAGTATTTCAAGATATACGGGGGGAAATCCCTTAATTTCTTTTGTATATGCAGTTTCCTTTTTTATGGGGAAAGGTAAGGAAACCCACATATCATTTGACACTCAAGCATGTAACACTGTAAAACTTAGACCAGCAAATCTTTTCTTTATAAATAGTGGAAATTTACACATAAATTAGCTCAAGGAGGCAAATTTTAAAAATCTGATCTCAACTACCTGAAAAGGAAAATTTTTAAGAAAACACAAGCAGTGTGCTAATTGCCTGCTACTGTCACAGATACCTCAAGGGCCTTGTTGGGCTACTTAGGCCAATTTGAGTTCAGAATGTACTCAAAAATATTGTTTTAGAACTGCTTCGTATATATGCACATGTAGGTTTGTGTGTTTATGTGTGCACATCAAAAGTATATTCTGTCCCTGGATCAAACCAAACTGTCGGTTGGATCAAACCAAATTTTCAGTGGGAGTTAATTTCGTTCATTCTAATCACATGATATTTTTTTAAGAGTGAGAAGTCTCTGACCAGGGTTTCCCTTAGATTTTCCCTTAGAAGGTGGGCAGGGCAAGGCAGCCTTCCTTCTCCAGGGCTCTGCTTCCTACACCTCTGCTCTGGGCTTCTTTTTTCATTGTTTCATTTATTTTCTTTTTAATTTTGACTGCACTGGTTCTTCCTTGTAGCACATGGGCTCATCATTGTGGTGCACCGACTTTCTCTAGTTGCATCAAGAGTTCAGCTGCCAGACAGCATGCAGGATCTTAGTTCCCAAGTTCAGTTCAGTTCAGTTGCTCAGTCATGTCTGACTATTTACAACCCCATGAATTGCAGCACACCAGGCCTCGCTGTCCATCACCAACTCCAGGAGTCCACCCAAACCCATGTCCATAGAGTCAATGATGCCATCCAGCCATCTCATTCTCTGTCGTCCCCTTCTCCTCCTGCCCCCAATCCCTCCCAGCATCAGAGTCTTTTCCAATGAGTCAACTCTTCACATCAGGTGGTCAAAGTATTGGAGTGTCAGCTTTAGCATCAGTCCTTCCAATGAACACCCAGGACTGATTTCCTTTAGGATGGACTGGTTGGATCTCCTTGCAGTCCAAGGGACTCTCAAGAGTCTTCTCCAACACCACACTTCAAAAGCATCAATTCTTAGGCACTCAGCTTTCTTCACAGTCCAACTCTCACATCCATACATGACCACTGGAAAAACCATAGCCTTGACTAGATGGACCTTTGTTGGCAAAGTAATGTCTCTGCTTTTCAATATGCTATCTAGGTTGGTCATAACTTTCCTTCCAAAAAGTAAGTGTCTTTTAATTTTGTGGCTGCAATCACCATCTGCAGTGATTTTGGAGCCCAAAAAAAAATTAAGTCTGACACTGTTTCCACTGTTTCCCCATCTATTTCCCATGAAGTGATGGGACCAGATGCCATGATCTTAGTTTTCTTAATGTTGAATTTTAAGCCAACTTTTTCACTCTCCTCTTTCACTTTCATCAAGAGGCTTTTTAGTTCCTCTTCACTTTCTGCCATAAGGGTGGTGTCATCTGCATATCTGAGGTTATTGATATTTCTCCCAGCAATCTTGATTCCAGCTTGTGCTTCCTCCAGCCCAGCATTTCTCATGATGTACTCTGCATAGAAGTTAAATAAGCAGGGTGACAATATACAGCCTTGACGTACTCCTTTTCCTATTTGGAACCAGTCTGTTGTTCCATGTCCAGTTCTAACTATTGCTTCCTGACCTGCATATAGGTTTCTCAAGAGGCAGGTCAGGTGGTCTGGTATTCCTATCCCTTTCAGAATTTTCCTCAGTTGATTGTGATCCACACAGTCAAAGGCTTTGGCATAGTCAAGAAAGCAGAAATAGATGTTTTTCTGGAACTCTCTTGCTTTTTTGATGATCCAGCGGATGTTGGGAATTTGATTTCTGGTTCCTCTGCCTTTTCTAAAACCAGCTTGAACATCTGGAAGTTCACGGTTCATGTATTGTTGAAGTCTAGCTTAGAGAATTTTGAGCATTACTTTACTAGTGTGTGAGATGAGTGCAATTGTGCAGTAGGTTGAACAGTCTTTGGCATTGCCTTTCTTTGGGATTGGAATGAAAACTGACCTTTTCCAGTCCTGTGGCCACTGCTGAGTTTTCCAAACTTGCTGGCATATTGAGTGCAGCACTTTCACAGCATCATCTTTCAGGATTTGAAATAGCTCAACTGGGATTTCATCACCTCCACTAGCTTTGTTCGTAGTGATGCTTTCTAAGGCCCACTTGACTTCACATTCCAGGATGTCTGGCTCTAGGTAAGTGATCACACCATCATGATTATCTTGGTTGTGAAGATCTTTTTTGTACAATTCTGTTTTCTTGCCACCTCTTCTTAATATCTTCTGCTTCTGTTAGGTAGTTCCCAAACCAGGGACTAAACCTGCACTCCCTGCATTGCCAGGCAGATTCTTAACCACTAGACCACGAAGGTGGTCTCCCACTCTGAGCTTCTTAATGATCCCAGGGTGCTGGAGTCCGAAACTATGTCTGCAAATATAAATATTCTCATGAGCATGTGACTGAACTCTCAGTGAAAAAGGGAAACAATAAAAGTCACCACATCCAGCTTTATAATAATGGGTGGTAGCCTTGGAGCTCATCACCAAATGTTTTCAGCTCTCTGTCTTCAGCCACATGATTACACTTGGGTCTCTTATGATCTGGAGGGACCATGTGACTACTTTCAACCAATGACTTATAAAGAGAAGTGTCACATGACCACTCAGAGCTGGAGCAGTTAATTGATGATGTGAGGCCATTCAAAGGTCTCTTTCCCCTGATATGGAGATTAGGTATATTTTAGTGACCTTTCTGTTAGGCTGACCCCTGAAAGGAGAACAAGGCAGAAAAAAATGTCCAGCTCAATATCAGCAAATACATGAATCAGAAATAAACCTTTGCTGATTCAAAAATGGACTTTGAGTTGTTATCAATGGAAAATCCAGCCCAATCACACTGATACGTGAGATCAGTAAGAGAAGGTGTGAGGGGTGGAGAGGGAACCTATTTCTTATAGGAAGTTGTTGCAAAGAGTGATCCTACTCGGCCAACAGGAATGTGTCCATTGCTGAGCAAATATTACTAGGTTAGGATACAGAAGAAGTATTCTTCACCCTCCAGGAGCTGCTAATCCAGTGTAGTGATAGAAGTTTGAAATAAATTTGATTTTAATGAGATAAATCTTATTCTACCCATATAAACAAACCCTTTCGCATCTCAGAAAAGATCTTAATAACTCACCTTATAAAATTCAAGGAAGGCTGCCGTTACAAACTGGGTTCCCTGAGAAGGTCTGCATGAAAGGTCCGCATGAAGAACTTTACCAGGGAGCGCTTTTGGGGTCAACACCTGTGTGGGAGTGGAAGATTGGGTTAACTACATTGTAGAGAAGAGTCAGAGAAGAAGATAAAGAAGCCACTTACTATAGAGTCACAGCAACCACAGGAGGGGCAAAGGTCAAGAACATTCATGTTGCAGATAATGAAAAATTTGTGAAGGGTGAAGTCTCAAATGATCCATTGGATTCCATCATAAGGATGACATTCCAGAAGACTTTCAAGAGGGTATGAAATGGGCTTAAGAAACACCTGAGCAGTGGGGAAGGATTCAGATATGTTTCCCAAACTTTCCCACATCACAGCACACATAAGACATTTTGGTTTTGTATATATACTGGGGTACATATATATATTAGAGGACTTCACTAGTGGCTCAGACGGTAAAGCATCTGGCTACAATATGGGAGACCCGAGTTCAATCCCTGGGTTGTGATGATCTCCTGGAGAAGGAAATGGCAACCCACTCCAGTATTCTTGCCTGGAAAATCCCATGGACAGAGGAACCTGGTAGGCTACAGTCCATGGGGTCGTAAAGAGTCAGATATGACTGAGCAACTTCACTTTCACTTTTCACTTTTGGGGGTACATAGACACAGGTCTTTTGTGGCCAGGTAAGATGAACCCAAGAAACCTCTGGCCACCTCAAGGGCTGAGGGCACCAGGATTTGGGGTTCCTGAAATCCTGCTTGATAAAATACTATGGTGCCAAGGCACACGAGGTGGGAAGTGTGCACATAAATGCAGATAACTCATTTGAGATGACAGATGTGGATGAAAAACCAAAAGATAAGGGATTTAGGGACACAAACAATGAGGGATCCTTTTCTTCCCCAAGATTAAGGAGACTGCATGCCTACTTGGCAACAGAAGAAGCTAATAGGAGCAAACCATCAGAAAGCAAATAAATAGCTGACAAAATAAATCTTTCATAGTTGAAGGAAATGATAAGTCTTAGGTGGGTGGCCATCTTAAAGAGAAAGTCTGATAACTCATTCTATAAAATTGGATAAAAATATGGGACAACCAATGACTTAGGGGGAAAAGAGCTTTGTTATGGAACTGAAAGCAAATTGGGAAACGATAAGTATTTTGTTTGAGAGGATAGTATTGGGAGATTAAACTTGAGACACAGGTAGTTATCTGTTCATGATGCCTCTTGCATGCAGAACTGAACTATCTGGGATCTAAGAGCAGGAGGGGAAGACTCAGAAGTGTTCCAAGGAGGATTTGTGGTTTGAAGTGTCTTAGTGAGTCCAGGCTGCTGTAACAAAATACCATAAACAGATTGGCTTATAAACAACAGAATTGTGTTTCTTACAGTTCTGGAAGCTGAGAGTTCAAGACCAGGGTGCCAGTAGGAGCCCTCTGCCAAGTTGCAGACTGGCAGAAAGAAGGCTCAAGAGCTCTCTTTTATTAGAACACTAATCCATCCTGAGGACTCCACCCTCATGCCTTAATTACCTCTTTAAGGCCCCATCTCCAAATACAATCACACTGGGAATTGGGATTTCAGTATATAAGTTTTGAGGGGGACACACATGTTTGGTCCACAGCAATTAGTCTGGCATGATGAGGAGATTCAAGCCAAGGCAAAAAAGATAAGGAGAAAGTGGCTATGAGGCTGTAATTTTAAGCCAAGTGAGAAATGAGAGCCTCATCACAAAGCTTTGGGTGATGGGAATTAAAGGGGCAAGAACAGATTCAGAAGTTATTTGCCAGTTAGAAAAGACAACAAGCAGAGAGAAAACTGAATTGCACCATAAACACCACAAACTGAGCATGTTGACCCAGATAACAAATACACTAATTAACCTAACAATATGTTACAAGAAAAGACATATTATCAAGTTTAAATATATGCAACCACTGAGAATTCTCATACTCAGGTGAGATTACCAATAAACACTGCAAGACTCTGTGTCTCATCAAACAGTCACTATCTCTTACATTCAAACTATTCCTTCATTTTCATATCCTCATGGAGACCCTGGCTTTTTAAATTTGGCTGTTAAAATTGGCCCATTTCCTACACATTCTCTTTCATGACTAGAAGAAAGGATGTGCAATTTGGTTTGAGGGTTTTTTGTTTTTTTTTTAACCAAGGGATGTTTTTCAACCTGCAGTTATTAGTAATAAGGCTAAAATCCCATTTTATTTTTAAGCAACTGGAAATAATCAATATGCATTTGCAACCTGTTTCTAAATGTTCTCAGAGCACTCTGTTTGGAAATGTCCTACTGTAACCCTGTGACCTTAATAGAAATAGTGGTTTTGGAAGGATGCCTAATATGGACTTATCAGAGAGCAAATGAGCAAATGAATAGGCAGTTGTTTGCAGCTCCTTTGAAACAGTCAGCTGTGATCCTTGAGGAATAAGTGAGCAGAAGTAGAGACCAAAAATTTCCAGGCTGCTCTGATCTTTACATTTTAAGTGGAAGCTGATTTGCAAGCTCAGCCCTGCATGCTGTGAGAGTGTGTTTAGCAGGGCTATTCCCTTTAACACTGCATTGATCTTTAGATTAATTAGAGGCCACACATTTCTGTTTCTTTTTCTCCTTGGGGTGCATAAACTTCAATCATAATACCTCATCTGCTCTTCCCAGTTTTCAAGAGAATTAGTTGATTAAGTACCATGTCACTCAAAAAAGGAGAGGTATTGAACTGCCCTTGCAAGATGGTAGACAAACTCAACATGAAAGTGTAAGAAGACAATCTAACAGAAACTGCAGTCACTCAATGGAAAACCCAGCTCTGCTCAGAAAGACAGCTTCTTTCTTCCAGCGAGGTTCTAACTATATTCTGGGACCAGCCAGGCATTTGTTCAGTGTTCTGGGAGTTCACAGGGGTCTCTTGAATGCTTGAAACTTACTCAACACCATCCTGGCACAGAGAAGACCCTTAAATTTATTTTATGGGTCTTAAGACTTTCCCTTTTATGAAAGCAGGATTAGCCATCAGTAGCCAAGGGCTGTCCCCAGAAAAACCTATCACCTAAAGCTCCTTACCACCAGGAACCTGAGAGAGACCAGGTTCCAATCATATACCACTGGATTAGCACAAGCAAGATCTTAAATTTCTTCTGTTTCAAAGTCCATAGTAATTGTTAATACTTAACAACATCATCATCATCCAAAGGATTTCTGTTTTGATTTTGTTTCTATAGCTCTGTGGGGAGGTTTTGTGTCCTTTTTTTNTTTTTTTTTTTTTTTAATGATTTCAGACCCTATCTCTTACATTTTGAGCATGGAGCCTGAGAAGATGAGATATGATTTTAAAAGCTCACATGGGGTGAATGTGATGCAAAGCCAAGTTCAAGAGCTCAGTTCTTACGTTCAAGGAAGGTTATTTTTGTAACCGTCTTAAATTTTGCAAAGCATTTTCACATATGTTGTCCATTTGATCCTCACCAAAATCCTTTGAGATGTACAGAGCACAAAATATACTAATCCCATTTTGCAGACAAGGGAATTAAAAAACTCTGCCCAAATTCATAGAACCCCAGCTAGAACTCAGATCTGCAGCCCTGCCCAGCTTCTTTCTGGTGTATCAGGTGGGAAGGACAGAAATAGAGACATAGAGGGGCCCCACTTCCCTTGATAAATCCAGTTCTGCAGCCCTCAGTTTGTACAGTGTGACTGTTCCTGAAGCATCCCCTCACCATTCCCAGCCCCCCATTCTTTCCATTGCCCTTCCTCCTAGAACACAAGAGGTCTCAACAGGAGACCTTTACTTCCAGCCTCCCAATTCAATCTTGTCATTCTCCATTTCAAAGGATTCTTTGCAATAAGGCCATTCAAAAATCTTTTTATTAGACTGTTCTAAAGCCTCTCTTTACATCTCTTTTCTTTCATATTTTCTTAAATGAGAAATTCACTGAGGACTAAATCCTGGGTCATCAAAGGTTAGGAACGAAAGGGAAGGGCTATGATCATGCCCAAATCCCAGCCCACAATACATTGCTCATGTTATCCTTATAGTCAGAAGGGCCCCTCCATTTAATTAAGGATTAGCTATGATGTCCCTAAACACCCATAGGAACACAGTCCCGTGTTATTGTTGAAAAGCAAAAATAATTATTTGGATGCAGAAATGAATTCTTTACATCTATCTGAACCCCTGCTGATTTACAACCATAAGGTAATTTGCTTCAACTAACTTAATTCCTGTCCTGTTCAATTCCCTTGTGCCTTTTAACTAATGTTTTAATTCTCTTTTGATCGCTCTGTGCCACCAAATCAAAGTAAAATTTATCTTTCATTTGCCAAAGCCAAGCAAATTTGGAAGGGGAAAAATTACTAATAAAGGACAAAGGATTTTAAAGGAAATGTATTGTTTCATTTCAGTGAGTTGGAACAGAGTACAAAGAAGCTTAATCATTATATTAAATCAAAGGAATGTAAATCACATTATTCATATTCATAAATTGCTGACGACATGTGGCCTTTGTAAAGCCTGGGATGAGAAAACCTCTTGGTAGAACGGGTTGGAGGAAGGAAGGACATGCTCTGGGAGTGAGGAACCCTGTAGTCGGGATTAGGGTTTTTTCACTATAGTGGTTTCTTTTTCTTACAAGGAAGCCATTTTATAACTAAATTTCAGACCATCTCTCATGGTATTGGCATTTCAGGGATCAAAGACCAAGAGAGGGTATGAGTCTTGAGCATCTGGCTGGTCTGGATGATTCTAACTGTGATGACGATATTGTATCATCTCAGTGACTAGGCTGGATAGACCCTCACGGCTACTCTTCATTCCTCAAAGATTCTTTCTAATGCCAGTTCATATGAGATGAACAGGCCATCCCTAAATTAATAACAGTAATGATGAATCATGTTTAATAAAACATTGTTGTTACTGTTGTTCAGTCACTAAGTCACATCTAACTCTTTGCAACCCCATGGACTTCAACATGCCAGGCCTCCCTGTCCCTCACTATTAATAAAACATTATATATATACATATATATATATGTATATATATTTTTTAAAGGCTTTCACAGACAAACTGTCCAGTACTGAATCCAGCCCTGGGTCCTCCCCCTCTGCTGTGTGACATGAGAACAGTTGCTTAAGGTCTTTGTATGTCAGTTTTCTGCCCACTGTAAAATGGGACTAATGAACCTACCTCATTGTTTCTTTGTTTCTATAGTTGAGTGACAAAATCTGTAAAGTTCTCAGTACAGTGCTCAAAAAGATTGGATGTGTATTTTTTCTTCTCTTTTTCTTTTAGCATCCTGGGACAAATAACTTTTTTTTAATTGAGTAATTTACAATGTTCTGTTAGTTTCAGGTGTACAGTAAAGTGATTCAGTTATATATATATGTAGTGGTTTTCAGATTCTTTTCCATTTTAAGGTATTGCAGAATACTNCTTTTTTTTAATTGAGTAATTTACAATGTTCTGTTAGTTTCAGGTGTACAGTAAAGTGATTCAGTTATATATATATGTAGTGGTTTTCAGATTTTTTTCCATTTTAAGGTATTGCAGAATACTGAGTAGAGTTCCCTGTGCTATACAGTGCTATACAATAGGTCCTCGTTATTTATGTTATATATAATTGTTATATATAATAAAGTGTATATGTTAATCACAAACTCCAAATTTCCCTCTCCCCTTCCTCCAAAGTATACAGTGGGTTCTTGCTATTCACAGAGGCTATGTTCTAGGAAATTGCCATAGAAAATGGATTAGCGAATTATTGAACCATTGCTTTTAGGTGGGTTCCTGCCTTTTGGTGACATTTTCACAGTACATGTTGTTATTGTTTAGTTGCTGAGTCATGTCCAGCTCTTTTTGCAACCCCATGGACTGCAGACTGCCAGGAGTTTTCCAGGCAAGAATACTGGAATGGGTAGCCATTTCCTTCTCCAGGAGATCTTCCCAGATCAGGTATCGAACCCATGTCTCCTGCACTGGCAGGCAGGTTCTTTACAACTGAGCCACCTGGGACACTCAATCAATACATAGCCATATTTTATCAGAGTTTCCATTTAAAGATTCCGTATTTAATATACACTGATGACTTACTGACAGTGAGCTCATGGCTACCAGTGCTGTAACTCATGCCAGAATGAAGCTTAAAAAGACATCCATTTTCTCCACAGGCATCACAGCCTTCTTGCACTTGGGGTCACTACAGGGCACTTCAGCACTCCATCTGAGGGCCATTGCCAAAGTGACATTACCAACAAGAAGCAAAACAATGAGGAAAATGTGACACCAAGTAGATGGCAGAAAAGGCGCCTGTTTACAGTATCAGAGTTGAAACAAGGAGGTAGAGTCGCCTTGTCCCAGTGCAGTGAGAACATGTACATCAGGGCTTCAAACCTCTCGTTGATTGCTCTGCACAATCTGAGGATGATGAAGAAAGCACAGGGTGTACTGACTTAGGGGCTGCAAATACATTTTAGCAAGGAGACACATTGGTAAATATGGAATCAAGTGTAAGGAGGATTGCACTATGATTAATCACCCAATGAAATAAACAAAGTAGTTATCATCACTCCCAGTTGACAGGCGATAAATAGGCTCAGTCAGTTACTAGGTGATAAGGTGAGAGAGATCTAGCTGGAACCTCTGAGTTGCATCATGCAGGAGGCAGCTCTCCCATCACTATCTACTTAGGTGGTATCCCTCCAAGTTGATGTACAGACCTCCATCTCAAAGTCACATTTCTGACTACTCATTTATCAGTATTTTTTTCCGCAAACCACAGAATCTCAGTATGTTGGAAAAGTTCCACCAGTTGTTATTTGTGATGCATGTTCTCACCCTACTCCCTAAAATGACTATTTACAGGCACTCAAGATTTATAAAAGGATTCCCTGGTGGCTTAATCGGTAAAGAATCCACCTGCACTGCAGAAGACCCCTGCAATACTGGAGACCCAGGTTCAATCCCTGGGTAGGAAAGATCTCCTGGAGAAGGAAATGGCAACCCACTCCAGTATTCTTGCCTGGCAAATCCCATGGACAGAGGAGCCTGGCTGGCTACAGTCCATGGGGTTGCAAAAGTCAGACATAACTTAACAACAAAATCACCACCAACAACCAAACTTAAAAAAAGGACAGGTCTCCAGCCTTAAAGAATTAGTAATCCCAATTTCTATGAAGCAGATAATTCCACTGACATCTTAAAAAATTAAATGGAAAAAAGTATGCTTTTTTACATCTCGGAAAGGAAACTAACATTTACCTAGTGCTTAATTCATTCAGCCCTTTGCTACAGGAAAAGGTAAATAGTATTCTGAAATGAGTCCACCAAGAACAAAGCACTGCACTAGATATTGTACATCCCTTATCTAATTTATCCCTCTTAATTATCTTATAAGTGAAATATTATTTTCCTTCTACATGTAACAGACTGGCATACAGAGAGGTTAAGTGATTTGCTCAAAGTCATATGGCAATTAAGTGGCAGAGTTGGAATTGCAACAAGAAAAACGAAGCTCTAAAAATCACTATTCTGTCTGAGATGTAGTAATGCTGAAATTCCCCTGGATTATATCTGATCTAGCATCAGCCCTTCGGAGAAGCCCTTTATCATATTACCATCAATCCTTTGAGTGATTTTGTGCAAGTTCAAGTCTTCTCTGTCTCATTTTGGATCTGACAACATAGAGTCTTAATTGCTGTTTCTCTACCTAGTGGCACCTAAAAAGAAATTACTTTTAATTCTTTGGAAAGTATGAAAGCTCTGAAAGAGGCATGAGCTCTATGAATGCATAGCAATATAATGGCTGAAAACCCACTGGATTCTGGGTAGAAGTCACCATTGAAATACAGAAAGACATAGACCCCATATATCTTTTAGCAACCTCCTTGTAGTTAAGCAATAACAATATTTTGACTGCTTTAGTCTAGGAACTGCTGCTAATTCTAGACACTCATGAACTTCAAGGTAAATTTAAACAGTTAATTTCCAAGGTTCCCTATGTCTATATATGATACTCCCACAAGCCCAGGTATTTCATCTGTGAACCTTGACACCATCTTGGATCCCAGACACTTGCATCCAACAGATTGTCAAATCCTATCCATTCCTCTCTATCAAATAGTAGAGGTCTATCTTCTTTTCTTTCCCATCTCCATCTCTCTGTACTTCAGGCTTCAATCATCTCATTCTGAAGCTTTCTAACTAGCATTGTTACTAACTGGTTCTGCTTCTCCCTGACCACTTTCAACATAAATCATGCCCTCTTCACAATATTGGTTGATTCATCTTCCCAAAGGACAATTTCAGTTATGTCACTGCTCCCCACAAAAGGGATCAGCAGCTTCTTGTTGCCTTAGTCAAAACTTTTAAATTTCCCATTTAAATTCCTGGTTCTTTTTCATTTTGGCTGGACCGCGTGGCATTCCAAACTTCCCTCAATAGGAATTCAACCTGTGCCCCCTGCTTTGGAAGCACAGAGTCTTAACCACTGGATCACAAAATGACCTAACATTGATTTCTAATTTTTTCACCACCCTTCCTTCCACATTTTAGGGAAAATTTCTATTCCATGTCCCATAATTCTCTATTTCCCCCATGTTTTCCCACTATTATGCTCTTATTCACATTGTTTTCTCTTCCTAGGCTATGATTTTTGCCTCCCTGTTCAAACTATACTATTTTCAATAAATGAATAAACCCTTCTCCGATCACCCTCAAATGATCCTTCTCTCTCTCTCTCTCTCTGAACATACACAGCATTTTTACTGTGACTATCTATCTTTACTGTGGCTCTTGTCAGAGTCATTTCTATGTTCTGGCTGACTGTGTGTATTTTTTCTCTCCCCTACTAAATTATAAGCACCTAAAGGTTAGGATTTTTGTCTGATTAACTTAATAACTATGGAAGATCGTAACATTTTTTCCAACTATTTATTCTCTACCCTGCACTATAAGAAGAATTTATAGCTCATCCACGACCACAAAACATGTAATGTCTCCTGGAAGAAGGAGCAATGTGTTTTCCCACTCCATTGATGGTGGGCTTGGTCAAGCAATTCCTTTAGGAAATGGAATATAAGCAAATATGATATATGCCCCACCAAAGCAGAAGCTTTAAGAGCATGGTGAATTTTTCCCAGTTCTTTTGATCATTTCTTCTACCAAAAGGATGCCCCGAAAAAGCCTGCTTCTTTGCCCTGCATCCTGGAATGAAGAGGTATATGGCAAGAATATCAATGGAGAAAAGACAATATATTTTAACAAGTGGTGCTGGGAAAACTGGTCAACCACTTGTAAAAGACTGGATGCTTGGGGCTGGTGCACTGAGATGACCCAGAGGGATAGTACAGGGAGGGAGGAGAGAGGGGGATTCAGGATGGGGAACACGTGTATACCTATGGCGGATTCATATTGATGTATGGCAAAACCAATACAATATTGTAAAGTAATTAACCTCCAATTAAAATAAATAAATTTATATTTTAAAAAACAAAAATAAAGAATGAAACCAGAACACTTTCTAACACCATACTCAAAAATAAACTCAAAATGGATTAAAGATCTAAATGTAAGACCAGAATCTATAAAACTCCTAGAGGAAAACATAGGCAAACACTCTGACATAAATCATAGCAGGATTCTCTATAACCCACCTCCCAGAATAATGGAAATAAAAGGAAAAATAAACAAATGGGGCCTAATTAAACTTAAAAGCTTTTGCACAACGAAGGAAACCATAAGCAACGTCAAAAGATAGCTTTCAGACTGGGAGAAGATAATAGCAAATGAAGCAACTGACAAAGAATTAATCTCAAAAATATATAAGCAACTCCTGCAGCTCAATTCCAGAAAAATAAATGATCCAATCAAAAAATGGGCCAAAGAACTAAACAGACATTTCTCCAAAGAAGACATACAGATGGCTAACAAACACAGGAAAAGATGCTCAACATCACTCATTATCAGAAATGCAAATCAAAACCACAATGAGGTACCATTTCACACCAGTCGGAATGGCTGTGATCCAAAAGTCTACAAGCAATAAATGCTGGAGAGGGTGTGGAGAAAAGGGAACCCTCTTACACTGTTGGTGGGAATGCAAACTAGTACAGCCACTATGGAGAACAGTGTGGAGATTCCTTTAAAAACTGCAAATAGAACTACACATGGAAAACAGTGTGTTTGAATCAGTTCTAATGAGGTGGATGAAACTGGAACCTACTATACAGAGCAAAGTAAGTCAGAAAGAAAAACACCAATAGAGTATTTAATGCATATATATGGAATTTAGAAAGATGGTAATAATAACATGCGAGACAGCAAAAGAGACACAGATGTATAGAACGGTCCAAAAGACTGTTCTCTGGGAGACTGTGGGAGAAGGCGAGGGTGGGATGATTTGAGAGAACAGCATTGAAACATGTACACTATGGTATGTGAAATGGATCACCAGTCTAGGGTCGATGCGTGAGGCAGGGTGCTCAGGGCTGGTGCACTGGGATGACCCTGAGGGATGGGATGGGGAGGGAGGTGGGAAGATGGGTCAGGATGGGGAACACATGTACACCCATGGCTGACTCATGTGAATGTATGGCAAAAACCACCACAATATTGTAAAGTAATTAGCCTCCAATTAAAATTTAAAAAAATTAAAAAACTGCATACCGGGGAGGGAGATGGTCAAGGGGTTCAAAAGGGAGGGGATGTGTGTATACATAGGGCTTCCTTTGTGGCTCAGCTGGTAAAAAAATCTGCCTGCAGTGCAGGAGACCTGGGTTCGATCCCTGGGTTGGGAAGATCCCCTGGAGAAGGGAAAGGCTACCCACTCCAGTATTCTGGCCTGGAGAACTCCATAAACTATATAGTCCATAGGGTCGCAAAGAGTCAGACACAACTGAGCAACTCACTCACTTCACTCACTTCACTCATATGTACACATATGGCTGATTCATGTTGAGGTTAGACAGAAGACAACAAAATTCTGTAAAGTAATTATCTTTCAATAAAGAAATAAAAAATAATTTAAAAAGAAAAAAAAAAAGTTATATGGAGTGTAGGCAAAACAGCCAGCCAGCTGCTGCCGACATGTATTTTGAGTGAGAAATAAATGTTTATTGTCACAAACCATTGAGATTTGTACTAGAGCTTACTAATTAAATCCCAACATAGCACCTAGCCCAGGGTCCATCACAGGAAGAATTTCAAGAATTCTATGTTTAATAAAAAAAGATTATGATTTGTTGATATTTCTTTATTAAAAGTTCCCGCAAACCACTACCATTACAACAATTTGATAGCCCAGAAAAAATAATGGAACCGTAAGTGAAATTATATATATATACACACACATATATATATGTATATATGAAATACACTGTCATCATATCTATATTCCTATCTCCCATATTTCTAACAATAAAAGATTCTAAAGAATGTGTTTAAAACCAAAACAGAATCAGACTAGTATTTCCCTGAGTAGTTCTCTAACCAGATCCATGACTAAGCTCATAAACTGACTCAGAAACACTTGAATAGAAAGGACCCAAGAACTCAGTTAGCACAAGGGCTGGCCCTATACTGTTCCAAGGACATGGGACAAAGAACAACATCAGGCCTCATTAGAACTGATTCACTTTCAGCAAATATATATGCACATATACATCCAATCATTTCTGCTTACATCGGTTTGGGTTGTTGGATTTCTAAAAAGGGTTAATTTGAAGAAAGGTTTCTTTGTCCAGAACGTATCTGAGAAATGGGAGACCAAGAGTGTTGAAACAAATTATCCAAATGTAGATAGCCAAGTGGGCTTCCCTAGTGGCTCAGATGGTAAAGAATCTGCCTGCACTTCAGGAGACCTGGGTTCAATCTTCGGGTTGGAAAGATCCTCTGATGAAGAGAATGGCTAGCTACTCCAGTATTCTTGCCTGGGAAATTCCATGGATAGAGGAGCCTGGTGGTCTACAGTCCATGGGGCCCCAAAGAGTCGGACATGACTGAGCAACTAACACGCACACATATAGTGAGGTAGTGGAGAACCAGAGCTAGACTCCAAGATCAATCCAATCTGGTATTTCTCTACTACTGACAGTCAGAGAGAAGGGGAAGACAGAGAAGGGGAAGGAGAGACTGAGAGACACACAGTGAGAGAAATCAAAGGCAGGCCACTCCATATGCCCAGTGTCTCTGGTCCTGAAATTTGGGGGCTTGTATTGACTCTTTCCCATTTTATTTTATACCAGTCTTCATAAGGTCCTCCAAAGGAAAAAAAAAAGTTATAGAAAAGTTATAGAAAGTGAGCAAAGAAAGTTCCACAATGCACATAGACTTTTTATTTCAGAAGACTGACAAATCAGTCATGAGCTTCCTGGGAAATGGATGTGATTTTTGTTGTAATTCATGTGCTTTGGTGTAGACAAACAATAGACAGTATATATAATAAGAAATATGAAGGAAATGAAGAAACTTTTCTTTTTTATCACCCAAAAGAAGAGTGGAGGTGGGTCAAGAAGGATTTTTCCATCCCAGAGAGAGAGAAAATGAAAAGCAGATAAAAGATAATATTGAAAGCCCAAGGAGAAATACTTGATGCTATTTTTAGTCTCCATTTTGATAAAATTTTTTCAAAGATCAACAGTGATATGGAATATTCATCATTTATGATGTGAAGGTGAAAAACTAAATTGGGCTGAGGAAGGAAATATTTCAAGATTGTTTCTTAAAATGGTATGTTCAAATCAGCAAAGAGCAATGACATGCATTTGGGAGTGAACGATTTGCTTCAAAACAGGCAGTGAAAGACACCTTTTTAAAGAAGAGGTCAAGTTGAATATACAACTGAAAAATAAAGTCAGTTACTGCTATTAATGACAAAATACTACTTGGAAAAAATGGCAGAAAAATAGAAAACATAATTAGCATGTTTTTGACAAGAATAAATTATCAGACACATGTCATTTTCTTCTAGAAAGAATGGCAGGAATTCTCTGTGGGAGTGGAACCCCAGATGGATTGTACATGGACTTGAAAACTTTTTTTAATTGAAACTAGGACTCGGAAGTAGAAAAGCACAGAAAACAATGGTAGCACTCAAGGAAGTCTTGTAAGGTAGACACCATTTTCTCTACCACCAAAGTCAAGAACAGAAATTTTCAGCCTCTGGATAAGGCTTCCATGCACCTTATTCTAATCCCCGCTTCCTTACTGTCCAAGGAAATAATTCTGACACGTGTGGTCATCATTTCTTTGTATTTCTTGATATGCCCATGTCTATTAGTTTCCTACAGCTGCCATAATTGGTTATGGAACCTTATGCAACATAAGTTTGCTCTCTCACAGTTTTAGAGTCCAGAAGCTTAAAATCAAAATGTTGGCAGAGTTGGTTTCCTCCAAAATCTCCAAGGGAGAATTTACCCTACCCTCTCTCCTTGCCTCTGGTGGTTTCTGGCAATCAGTGGAATTCCTTGGCCTGGAGCTGCCCTCCCATCTCTGCCTCTGCATTCACATGGCCTTTTCTTCTTTGTATATGTGCCTAAAATCTCCCTCTCCTCTTATTAGAACACCCGTCATTGACCTAGGACCCACTCCAAGCCCAAGATGATCTTATGCCAACATTTTTAACTTAATTATACCTGTAAAGATCTTATATTCAAATCATGTCACATCCATAGATACTAAGGGGTGAGAATTTAGATATATCCTTTTCAGTTCAGTTCAGTCACTCAGTCGTGTCTGACTCTTTGCGACCCCATGAACCGCAGCACACCAGGCCTCCCTGTCCATCACCAACTCCCGGAGTTTACCCAAACTCATGTCCATTGAGTCGGTGATGCCATCCAACCATCCCATCCTCCGTCGTCCCCTTCTCTTCCTGCCCTCTATCTTTCCCAGCATCAGGGTCTTTTCCAATGAGTCGGTTCTTCACATCAGGTGGCCAAAGTATTGGAGTTTCAGCTTCAGCATCAGTCCTTCCAATGAACACCCAGTACCGATCTCCTTTAGGATGGACTGGTTGGATCTCCTTGCAGTCCAAGGGACTCTCAAGAGTCTTCTCTAACACCTCATTTCAAAAGCATCAATTCTTCAGTGCTCAGCTTTCTTTATAGTCCAACTTTCACATCCATACATGACTACTGGAAAAACCATAGCCTTGACTAGATGGACCTTTGTTGACAGAGCAATGTCTCTGCTTTTGAATATGCTGTCTAGGTTGGTCATAACTTTCCTTCCAAGGAGTAAACATCTTTTAATTTCATGGCTGCAATCTGCAGTGATTTTGGAGCCCCCCAAAAATACAGTCTGCCAATGTTTCCCCATCTATTTCCCATGAAGTGATGGGACAAGATGCCATGATCTTAGTTTTCTGAATGTTGAGCTCTAAGCCAACTTTTTCACTCTCCTCTTTCACTTTCATCAAGAGGCTCTTTAGTTCTTCACTTTCTGCCACAAGGGTGGTGTCATCTGCATATCTGAGGTTGTTGATATTTCTCCCAGCAATCTTGATTCCAGCTTGTGCTTCATCCAGCCCAGCATTTCTCATGATGTACTCTGCATATAAGTTAAATAAGCAGGGTGACAATATACAGCCTTGACGTACTCCTTTTCCTATTTGGAAGCAGTCTGTTGTTCCATGTCCATTTCTAACTGTTACTTCCTGACCTGCACACAGGTTTCTCAAGAGGCAGGTCAGGTGGTCTGGTATTCCCATTTCTTTCAGAATTTTCCACAGTTGATTGTGATCCACACAGTCAAAGGCTTTGGCATAGTCAATAAAGCAGAAATAGATGTTTTTCTGGAACTCTCTTTCTTTTTCGATAATCCAGCTGAAGTGACTTAGCAGCAGCAGTAGCAGCAGATGTTGGCAATTTGATCTCTGGTTCCTCTGCCTTTTCTAAAACCAGCTTGAACATCTGGAATTTCATGGTTCATGTATTGCTGAAGCCTGACTTGGAGAATTTTGAGCATTACTTTGCTAGCATGTGAGATGAGTGCAATTGTGTGGTAGTTTGAGCATTCTTTGGCATTGCCTTTCTTTGGGATTGGAATGAAAACTGACCTTTTCCAGTCCCACGGCCACTGCTGAGTTTTCCAAATTTGCTGGCATATTGAGTGCAGCACTTTCACAGCATCATCTTTTAGGATTTGAAATAGCTCAACTGGAATTCCATCACCTCCACTAGCTTTGTTAATAGTGATGCTTCCTAAGGCCCACTTGACTTCACATTCCAGGATTCTATCCTTTTAGGGACTACTAATCAACCATTAGCACCCCCACTCTAGTACTCTTGCCTGGAAAATCCCATGGGTCGAGGAGCTTGGTAGGTTGCAGTCCATGGGGTTGCAAAGAGTTGGACACGACTGAGCGACTTCATTTTCACTTTTCACTTTCATGCATTGGAGAGGGAAATGGCAACCCACTCCAGTTTCTTGCCTGGAGAATCCCAGGTACAGGAGCCTGGTGGGCTGCCGTCTATGGGGTCACACAGAGTCGGACACGACTGAAGCGACTTAGCAGCAGAAGCAGCAATCAACCATTATACCTTGTGTACATTCTTAATCCTAATAGTTTGGTATTGCTATTTATTACTTTTAATTTGTTGTCTTTAATCTCCCTCCATCCCATTCTTTCCCTTACAATTTACATGTTAAGAGCCAAGGCCATTTAATCTGTAGCTTCACACAGTCTAGATACAGTTAATTGTACACCCTGAAAAAGACTCTCTTCTTGGCTAAACTTTACAAAAATAATTGTTTTTTGTTTGTTTTTGTTTTGCTTTGTTTTGTCCATATTGTGTGGCATGTGGAACTTCCCTAACCAGGGATGGAACTTGCACCTCCTGCAGTGAAAGTGTGGAGTCTTAACCATTGAACCACCGGGGAAGTCCTCGACCAAATTCTAGATGGACTTCTCTGGACCTTCTACGTCTCTTGGCTCTGTCTTTTGCTTGCCCCATCCAGTTGGAGAAAGAATCCCCCTACCCTTGATATGCACTCAGCCTGGTCAACTTTCAGCAAGAATTATATTAAGTGATTTTAGCATGAATCCCTTCACTCTTGATGTCTCTTCTTAATTTTCCATCCACCACACCCTTCACCCTGTTCCTTGGCTATAAATCCCCAGTTGTTGTTTTCAGAATTGACTTTAGTTCTATACTGAAGTATTTTTTCCCTTATTGTGCTTAGTCCATCAGTCGTGTCAGACTCTTTGCTACCCCATGGACTGTAGCCCGCCAGGCTCCTCTGTCCATGGAATTTTCCAGGCCAGACTCTTGGAGTGGGTAGCCGTTCCCTTCTCCAGGTAATCTTCCAGCCCAGGGATCCAACCCAGGTCTCCTGCATTGCGATGAATTCTTTACTCTCTGAGCCACCAGGGAAGCCCTCTTTTCCCATATTGTAATAGTATTTAATAAAATATTATTTTACTGCTTATATGACATAATAGCAATAAAATAAACAATCCAATCAAAAAATGAGCTGAAGATCTAGACATTTCTCCAAAGAATACATACAGATGGCCAACTGGCAAATGAAAAAATGCTCAACATAGCAAATTCATAAAGAAATGAAAGCTGAAACTATAGTAAGGTATCATGTCACATCATTAAGTTCAGTTCAGTCGCTCAGTCATGTCCGACTTTGCAACCCCATGAACCACAGCATGCCAGGCCTCCCTGTCCATCACCAACTCCCAGAGTCCTCCCAAACCCATGTCCATCAAGTCAATGATGCCATCCAACCATCTCATCCTCTGTCATCCCCTTCTCCTGCCTTCAATCTTTCCCAGTATCAGGGTCTTTTCCAATGAGTCAACTCTTTGCATCAGGTAGCCAAAGTATTGGAGTTTTGGCTTCAGCTTCAGTCCATCCAATGAACACCCAGGACTGATCTCCCTTAGGATGGACTGGTTGGATCTCCTTGTAGTCCAAGTGGCTCTCAAGAGTCTTCTCCAACATCATAGTTCAAAAGCATCAATTCTTCGGCACTCAGCTTTCTTCACAGTCCAATTCTCACATCAATACATGACTTCTGGAAAAACCATAGCCTTGACTAGATGGACCTTTGTTGGCAAAGTAATATCTCTGCTTTTTTAATATGCTGTCTAGGTTGGTCATAACTTTCCTTCCAAAAAGTAAGCATCTTTTAATTTCATGGCTACAGTCACCATCTACAGTGATTTTGGAGCTCAGAAAAATAAAGTTGGCCACTGTTTCCACTGTTTCCCCATCTATCTGCCCTGAAGTGATGGGACTGGATGCCGTGATCTTTGTTTTCTGAATTTTGAGCTTTAAGCCAACTTTTTCACTCTCCTCTTTCACTTTCATCAAGAGGCTCTTTAGTTCTTTTCACTTTCTGCCATAAGGGTGGTGTCATCTGCATATCTGAGGTTATTGACATTTCTCCTGGCAATCTTGATTCCAGCTTGTGCTTCCTCCAACCCAGCATTTCTCATGATGTACTCTGCATATAAGTTAAATAAGCAAGGTGACAATATACAGCCTTGACGTACTCCTTTTCCTATTTGGAAGCAGTCTGTTGTTCCATGTCCATTTCTAACTGTTGCTTCCTGACCTGCACACAGGTTTCTCAAGAGGCAGGTCAGGTGGTCTGGTATTCCCATTTCTTTCAGAATTTTCCACAGTTGATTGTGATCCACACAGTCAGCGGATGTTGACTGTGATCCAGCAGATGTTGGCAATTTGATCTCTGGTTCCTCTGCCTTTTCTAAAACCACCTTGAACATCTGGAAGTACAAGGTTCATGTATTGCTGAAGTCAGGCTTGGAGAATTTTAAGCATTACTTTATTAGCGTGTGAGCTAAGTGCAATTGTGTGGTAGTTTGAGCATTCTTTGGCATTGCCTTTCTTTAGGATTGGAATGAAAACTGACCTTTTCCAGTCCCACGGCCACTGCTGAGTTTTCCAAATTTGCTGGCATATTGAGTGCAGCATTTTCACAGCATCATCTTTTAGGATTTGAAATAGCTCAACTGGAATTCCATCACCTCCACTAGCTTTGTTCGTAGTGATGCTTTCTAAGGTCCACTTGACTTCACATTCAAGCATGTCTGACTCTAGGTGAGTGATCACACCATCATGATTATCTTGGTCATGAAGATCTTTTTTGTACCGTTCTTCTGTGTATTCTTGCCACCCTTCTTAATATCTTCTGCTTCTGTTAGGTCCATAGCATTTCTGTCCTTTATTGAGCCCATCTTTGCATGAAATGTTCCCTTGGTATCTCTAATTTTATTGAAGAGATCTCCAGTCTTTCCCATTGTATTGTTTTCCTCTATTTCTTTGCATTGATCACTGAGGAAAGCTTTCTTATCTCTCCTTGCTATTCTTTGGAACTCTGCATTCAAATGGATATATCTTTCCTTTTCTCCTTTGCTTTTCACTTCCCATCCTTTCACAGCTATTTGTAAGGCCTCCTCAGACAGCCATTTTGCTTTTTTGCATTTTTTTCCTTGGGGATGGTCTTGATCCCTGTCTCCTGTACAATGTCACGAACCTCCATCCATAGTTCATCAGCCACTCTATCAGATCTAGTCCCTTAAATCTATTTGTCACTTCCACTGTATAGTCATAAGGGATTTGATTTAGGTCATACCTGAATGGTCTAGTGGTTTTCTCCACTTTCTTCAATTTCTGTCTGAATATGGCAATAAGGAGTTCATGGTCCGAGCACAGTCAGCTCCCGGTCTTGTTTTTGCTGACTGTATAGAGCTTCTCCATCTTAGGCTGCAAAGAATATAATCAATCTGATTTTGGTGTCAGCCATCTGGTGATGTCCATATGTAGAGTCTTCTCTTGTGTTGTTGGAGGTGGGTGTTTTCTATAACCAGTGCATTCTCTTGGCAGAACTCTATTAGCCTTTGCCCTGCTTCATTCTGTACTCCAAGGCCAAATTTGCCTGTTATGCTGGGTGTTTCTTGACTTCCTACTCTTGCATTCCAGTCCCATATAATGGACATCATTTAAAAAGTTCACAAATAACAAATGCTGGGAAGAGTGTTGAGAGGGAACATCCTACACTGTTGGTGAGAATATAAATTGGTACATCCATTATGGAGAACAGTATAGAGGTCCCTTTAAAAACTGAAAATAGAGTTACCAAATATTTCACCCACCTATTGGGTATATATCTGGAGAAAAATATAATTTGAAGAAGAGATATGCACCCCTATGTTCATAGCAGCACTATTTACAATAGCCAGGACATGGAAGCCACCTAAATGCCCATCACCAGAGGAATGAATAAAGAAGATGTGGTATATATACACAATGGAATATTATTCAGCCATGTCATTGACAGCAACACAGCTGGACTTAGAGGCCTTATCATATTAAGTGAAGTAGGTGAGAGAAAAAGAAACATCATATGATATCACTTACATGTGGAATCTGAAAAACTGGTACAAATGAACTTATTTACAAGACAGAAACAGATGTAGGAAACAAAGGGGAAGTGAGGGAGGGATAAATTAGAAGTTTGTGATTAACAGATACATATTATTATTATATATAAAATATATAAACAACAAGGACCTATTGTATAGCATAGGGAAATGTATTCAATATCTTGTAATAGCCTATAAAGGAAAGGAATCTGAAAAAGAAAAAACACATATAACTGAATGAGTTTGCTGTACACCTGAAACTAACACAACATTATAAATCAAGTATATTTCAGTTTTATAAAAACTGCTACAGCAAAACAAGATAAAAAAGGTATTTCTAGAAACACTCAAACAAAATTGATGTGGAGACAAATTCAAGACCCAAGTCCTGAGACCCACTCAGTGTCAGCACTTACACAAGACAAAATGGAAGGAAGGTAACTGGGCTTTAGGCAGCCCTGAAAACAGAATTCAAAACCACTTAGGGTGCTCATTGGAAAGCAGAAGCTATAATGAGCCAATCTGAACAGCTGTCAAAATAGAAGTGATTTCTGTGTAATCCAATTCATTATGAAATCTCTACAGCAAAAGCAGACAGTTTCTTAATACCGACCCCAAGAATAAAAGGCAATGGAAAGGAAATATATAAAGTAAATGAGACAAAGAGATAAATCAACCTATGGCATAGCTGGAAACTTTTTGGGACCCAATCCAAATAAACAAACTAAAATTTAGAAANGGAAATATATAAAGTAAATGAGACAAAGAGATAAATCAACCTATGGCATAGCTGGAAACTCTTTGGGACCCAATCCAAATAAACAAACTAAAATTTAGAAAGAAAAAATACAGCCAATGAAATATGAACTATAAATGGATACTTAATTGCATTAAATAATTACTATAGCTATGTGGTAATAATACTGTGGTTATGCTTTCTAAACTAGCCCTCATTTTCTAGAGATACATATGAAATCTTTAGAGGTAAATTGCTATGATATTTGGAATTTACTTCAAAGTAATCCCCTTTACAGGAGTACAGATAAAGGAAGAGTGTCCATGTAATGATCATTTTTGAAGGTAGATATGTTGGCTTCCTTATGGTATTCTCTATACTTTTCTATAAGTTTGAAATTTTCCATAATGAAAAAATTTTAATATTTAATTTGAAAATATTTTAAAACAATATGTATGATATTAGGTATTGGCAAAGTGCTACACCAACTGAGGGAGATGCAGGTCTTCGAGGTAACAGAAGATAAGCACCTAGAAAATCACGTGGACCATTCAGAGTCCCTTGGGATGCTAACTAGTGTCTGGATCTTTTAGAGACTAAGTCTAAAGAGAAGGAAAACTAGATGAAGATTATATTCAAGGAGTCAATTAATTAAACAGTTGTAAACACTATTCAATGCTATACGGAGATCCAAAGAAAAATAGAAAAACATACACCAGTCACTCTCAGGATTTTTTAAAGGAAAAAATATGCATTTATTAGCGACATACAAAGTAAAGCAGTTCAAACTGACCCTATCCATGCTGAAGAACTCAATTCAAAAGAAGTATCAGAAAGCACCAGAAAAAGAAAAAAAAGACAGAGTTTTGTGGACGAAAATGAGATAGGAAAAGTTTTGTGGCATGATGACCGCTGTGCATCCCTCGTGATAGAGCTTGAGGAGTAAAGCTAACCCTCAGGCAATGAGCCAACTGTCTCACTTGAGTCTTTCTTGTCCACTTTCTAAGTCGAGATCTTCAGTTTTCTGAGCCTTACTTTCCTGCTCTCCCACTGGGTTGGATCCAGGATTCAGTGTGGGGATTTATGTAAGCAAGTGTGCTTTGTCAACTGTAAAGCCAGCATTTTCCCTCAAAGCAAAAGACTGCGGTACCTGGCACATAATAGGCAATTAATAAATCTGACTCCAGTGCTGGAGCTCTGGGCCATTAGAGTTTAAAGGCAAACATGAGACAACTCTGGCATCAGGATTTTCTCCTGTATTGAACTTCAAACGCTCCTTCCACACTAAAGACTCAGCAATTTTCACTAGACAGTTCCAAGGCCAAGAAGAAATCAGGTTGTAAATCGGCCTTTAGACTTTTCTGGTTTCATTTCAACTTTTGTTTGAAATATTGGTTTTAAAGAAGAAAAATTGCTTCCAGTACTTTTAATGTAAAAGCAGATTAAAATCTCAGGTTCATCATTTTCAAAGTCGACCACGGGCAAATTACCTTAGCTGTCTACACCTTGGTGCAATACCTCCTTCTTTGGATGGTTGTAAGGATTAAATGAACTTAAATTTTGTATATAAACTTACACACATTTTGTATGTGGATACAAATTCATATAAACAGGAATGATAATACAGAATTAAAACCTTCATGGTTATTTAAAGGGATTTAGTAATCCAGGTGTTTATGTCACTGTGGAATGCCCTGTCAATCAGAGAGTCACTAGCCCCTGCTCCTGCTAAAGGTCTGACCCATTTCCTCAAGACAACAAACTTATATTTCCCACCTTCCCTCCACCCACCAGCTACCAGTAAAACAAAAACACAGAACAATTCACAATTGAGATGAAATTTTAGAACATTAAATTTGTATAAGTGATGAGAGAAATCTGTCACTTTCTCGCACCTGTGTACTTCATAGAGATTTCCAAACCTGAGAGCATCTTTATTGTTGTTTTTTTAATTTGGAATTATTAGAAAAGCTTCCCAGGTGGTACTATTGGTAAAGAATCCACCTGCCAATGCAGGAGACATAAAAGACATGTGTTTGATTCTTGGGTTGGGAAGATCCCCTGGAGGAAGGCATGGCAACCCACTCCAGTAATTCTTGCCTGGAGAATCCCATGGACAGAGGAGCCTGGCAGGCTACAGTCCATAGAGTCAGACATGACTGAAGCGACTTAGCATATGCTGTCCGTCAAATGACCTTGCAAATGGTTGAATAAACAATTGCAATAATAATAATGATAAAGTTACTATTAGTACTGTTTTTATTGTTAATAATTGTGCTGGGTAATTTCACTGAGCTCTTTTCTCAAACGTGTTGTGGTCTGGACTGGACTAGTCAATGCTTTAGGTTGAGGATAGGAAATACACATTATATACACAAGAGAAAAAGAATATCATTAGTGTTCCTTTGGGGGAAATATCTTAGAATGCTGCATCTTCCCCAATCCTTCCCCCCATCAGGTATGGTCTTAGGTGATCACCATAAGGAGGAAAATAGATTGGGATTAGAAACACTGCCTCAAATTCTTTAGCCACTGAAAACAACTGTAGTAGTAAATATCACAAATAGTTTGCAAATATTTACAGCATACTTTCATTTACATTAATTATTTGGCCATTTATAACACACCTCTTCCCAGTAGTCTATTAGTATCTCATTTGGCCACAATTCTCAAGTCTGAGAATTGTGTTTCAGCTTTCTGCAGAAAAAAAAAAAAAAAGGCTATTTATGAATAGCAACATAGAGGATCATTTCTTCCCCCTTTTCAGGCTTAGAACAGAGCAATAAACCACAAGATACTTCTCACACCCTTAAAGAAAGCAGCTTATTTCTGTATTGAGCATCACTTCCCTTTTAATGTTTCACTGAGTTTCCCTGTTCCATTTCTGACTACAGCCAAGAAGCAAGCCATCGCATAGACTCCAGCTTCTCACAAGCTAACCTACGTTGAGACCCCCATTATGTACAGGCGCTTTCATCCTCACATCATGGAAAAATCAGGTGAGAGCCATAAAACCAAGATTCTGCCACAGTGAACACAGCCTGGGATTCTCAAACTACAGGGCCAGAGCTGGGCTGCAAGAAGGGGGTTGGTTCCCTGGGCTCCTCGGAGAAGAGAGTTAAATTCTGAGGATGCTGAGGGCAAGCTGGAGGCTGATCACTTCATTTCTGATCTCTGCAAAGCTCTAATGAGCCCGATCGTCTTCCCCAGAACACAGCCTATTCCAATCTGCAGCCTGGTGTCTCACACATCTTCCAGGAGGGAACCTATGAAGCAGAACGACTATAAAATAAACAGTATCCTAGAAATTTAATATGTTTGGTTCATTTATTCATCACACACCAGAGGAGGACAAAAGATAGCTACTTTCTCTTCTGATCATTATTTTCTTTGTTGTCATTTGCAAGCAAACCTACAATACTCAAAACAAAAATTATCTCCTAAAAAATATTCTCTCTCTGAAATCAGCTTTTTTTAAAAAAATTATTTATCAGGGTACAGTTGTTTTATAATATTGTGCTAGCTTCTGTTATACAATGAAGTGAATCAGCTATATGTATACCTATATCCCCTTCCTTTTGGATATCCTCCCTGCCATCACAACCATCTACATCACTGGAGAGCACCAAGCTGAGCTCCCTGTGCTACACAGCAGGTTCCCACTAGCTATCTACTTTACACGGGGTAGTGTATAAATGTCAATCCCCATGTCCCAATTCATCCCACCCCCTTGTCCCCGTCTTCGTGTCCGTGCATCCATTCTGTACATCTGCATCTCTATTCCTGCCCTGCAAGTAGGTTCATCTGTACCATTTTTCTAGATCCCATATACATGTGTTAATATATGATATTTGTTTTATTCTTTCTAACTTATCACTCCGTATGACAGACTAGGTCCATCCACATCTCTAACCAATAACTCAACTGTGCAACCAAACTATCCACTGATGAATGGATAAAGAGATGTGGTACTTATATTCAATGGAGTATTATTCAGCTATAAAATGAAATCAGCTTTTGATGAGTGTTCCTAACCCTGCTCAGTTTAGTGGATGAAGTGGGTCAGGTGATCCAGTCTTGCCATTTGCTTAGATCAGGGTTAGATCTACATGACTCACACTTCATCTAGTTTTACATCACCCATTCCCATAGCTCTGGATACTCAGGAAGCATACTCATTGGAGAGGGTCACGGAAAATAATAGCAATTGTCTTGCCTCCACTATCCACAATGACTGGTAAGCCATTAGGTGAGATTTGTTTTCATAATCCAGGCTCTTGGGACACTAAAACTGCATTGCTTCTATGCAGTCACAAACACTCTAAGTTGTACCAGACACCGGCGAGTATGTCTGGATGGGTGGATTAGTGAGTACGAACCCCCTGTATTCTCTATATTCCCCACGCAATCCATCCTCACCCCCAGCACAGAGAAGACAATTCATAGTGCTTGCCCTGGTCACAGCTGGGATGCAGAAACAGATTCCACAATCCCGCCTTACAGACATAATGTAACTGGCAAAATATGTACCCCTTCCAAACAGACAAGGCTGTGGGTGAGAAGAGCCGTCTTCTTCTATGGAAGCGAGCACTTCATCATGACTCCTGCAGACCTCGATGAAGTCAGAGGAATGGAGGATGAGTTTTCACTGCAGGCCAGTTCCCTTCCAAGAGCAAATTCCTCCTTAAGAGACCTAATGCCCCATTCATTACCCTTGTAACCTGAGAGAAAACCAACACCCCAACAGCCTACGATCTTACAAGCAAATCTACTGATTCATTAGTAGGATTTGGACCACTTCTTATACCAAATGCCTTACCTCTCTGTAGCCATTTTCACTGAAACAATCATGATTCACTTGGCTGGACCTTTCATTTTCCCTTAATGAAATGAATCCTTTCTTAACTTAATCAGGATATTCCTGATCTTTATCTCTTAAGCCTACCATTCTGAGGATGTCAAAGAAGTTAGTAGAAATTGGAAGGGGCAGCAGAGAATGAGGTGAGCATAACTGACTCTATGGACATGAATTTGAGCAAACTCTAGGAGACAGTGTAAGATGGAGAAGTTTGGCATACTGCAGTTCATGAGGTTGTAGAGTCAGACACAACTTAGTGACTGAACAACAACAGTAAAGAGAGTTGTGATATTGTCATTTTAAAACAGCATATCCCGGACTTCCCTGGCAGTCCAGTCGTTAAGACTTTATGTTCCAATGCAGGGGCTGAAGGTTCAATCCCTGGCTGGGAAGCTAAGATCCCGCACACCTTGAGGCCAAAAAAAAAAAAAAAACATAAAACAGAAATGATATTGTACAAATTCAATAAAGACTTTAAAAGTGGTCCACATCAAAAACAAAAACAAAAAAACTTTTAAACAGCATATCCAAAAGGGAATATCTCCAAGCTCTGTTCAGAATTAAGAGTGTAATAGAAGTTCTCTTTACCAGTCCTCACTGCTTCACGAGAATAATCAGCCAGACTTATCTTCTGCTCTGTTCAATATACTGACTGAGGCCATGGCACCTAAACACTTAAGGTTCAGGTGTCTGTGTGTTAGTCACTCAGTTGTGTCCAACTCTTTGTGACCCAGTGGACTGTAACTGACCAGATTCCTCTGTCCGTGGAATTTTCCAGGCAAAAATACTGGAGTGGGTAACCATTCCCTTCTCCAGGGGATCTTCCCAATCCAGGGATTGAACCCATGTCTCCTGCATTGCAAGCAGAGTCTTTATCATCTGAGCCACCAGGGAAGCCCAAAACACATAAGCACGTGACTTTAAATTGTTCATGGATTTCTCCTCCTACAAACTGGAAAGAGAGCATGCCAAAAATTAGCGGTACTTGCTCCCAAACCTGATTGTGCTAACTGTCCATCTTACTATAATTACATAATTTAAGTACATTTAAGAAACTTGAGGGCTTCCCAAGTAGCTCAGATGGTAAATAATCTGCCTGCAGTGCAAGAAACCGAGGTTTGATCCCTGGGTCTAAAACCAAAGAGTCATGTTTCTAGGAAAGTGACACTGAGTGTTTTATAATGAATCAATAAATATGACTCTCTAAAGCAGTGCTGACCAATAGAAATATCATGCAAACCACATATGTAAGTTTACAGTTTCTTACAGTCACATCTTAAAAGAATGAGTAAAATTCATTTTAATATGTTTTATTTAACCCAATATATCTAGACCATTTTCATTTCAACCTATAATCGTGTAAAATTATTGTTGTCGTTGTTCAGTCCAACTCTTTGATCCCATGGACTGCAGCATTCCAGGCTTTCCTGTCCTTCACTATCTCCTGGAGTTTGCTCTAACTCATGTCCACTGAGTCGATGATGCTATCCAACCATCTCATCCTCTGTCACCCCCTTCTCCTTCTTCCCTCAATCTTTCCCAGTATCAGGGTCTTTTCCAATGAGTCGGCTCTTCACATCATGTGACCAAAGTATTGGAGCTTCTGCTTCAGCATTAGTCTTTCCAATGAATATTCAGAGTTGATTTCCTTTAGGATGGACTGGGGCAGTGACCAAAACCATCCCAAGGAAAAAATAAAATTATTAATAAGTTATTTTATGCTCTTTTTTGGTACTAAGTCTTGGAACTCCAATGTATATCCCATGCTTCTGGCATATCTTCCTTCTAATTAACCACAGTTCAAGTGATCAGTGGCTGGCTGTGTCAAGAGTCTTGTCTACTGGACCAGACTTGGAAAAATCCCAATTCAGTGACCAGAGACAACTATTACAGACTGGGGAGGATTCTTCATAGTTACTGGACTCAGATTGTACAGCAAGTGTCTCCCTCCATACTAAAAAACCTGACATTGGAAATTTGAATTTTTTCTTTATGAGTAGGATGAATGCAAGAAAGAATACCAGGGACTCAAATCAGTGAAAATATATTCAAAGAAGCGTCTTTGGTGCCACATCAGAAAACTTGGCAAATGAGTTTGAGTCAAATGGTGAATGGTGTACAAATAGGATTTTTTAAATTATTCTTCATGCTAACCCACTTTTTTAAAATTGATTTTTATTAACAGCTGCTTGCAGTTTGTTGATTTCTCTTGATCAAGTTGTAAACTTTTATTACAGGTTTAAAATGAGATTCTTAAAAATCTTAACTTGATATGAAACAATTTAAAAACCTTTAAAAGTGGGTCGTGAAAAACCCTTTTGATAAATAAAAATACAATAATAATAAATACTATGCTGTGTAAGTAATGAAGAAGATTCTAGTTATCTGTTCTAATGGGCAATAAAGTAAGCACTTGGGGTCTTCAGCTCCAATCTTCTGTACCTTTCTTATTGCTGGAATTCCATATTCATTTCTTCTTGTTAGATGGTTAAACAGGAAGATGGTAGAAATGAGAAACTGGCATTTTTTCAGTGTTACCCTGCCAAGCCTCACACAGAGGAATTCTCAGCTGCTTTCCTCTCCTTGCCATGCCGTGCTTTGGGCTTTCCCCAGCATCCGCATCCGTAATTGAAAATCTGGGGATACCACGCCTGAGGTGCCCTTGGGTCTCCTCTCCTTCACTGTCCTTACCTTGTTCCTTACGGTCCTTTCTGCCTGCCCTGGGTGAGGAGGGCTCCTAGGGAGCCTGATCTGTCTCACGGGTCCACCTTGCCCTCCAGCACCCTGGAGGTCAGCACCCTTTGGGAGCCTCTCCCATCCCTCACTCTTCCCCCAGCTCTGCTCTCACAGTTGTAGTCCTTCTGCGGGTAATCATAAGAAGGACCCCGCCACGTGGGTGGCTCTATGATGGTTCCGGTCCGCTACTTATTTACTGCCCAGACCAGAACCACGGTGGGAACATTTGCTACCTCCACACTCTCCACTTCTTTACCATCAGATTCCAAGACCTCTCTATTTCCTACACTGTGAAGGTCCTTCCTGGGGATATTCTCTTCAGGGAGGTTTGGTGTACAAAAATGTATCATCTTTAATGCCATTCCTGTTGATAAACCCATAACCATTTCTTCCTGTTGTTTAGTGAGGTCCATTATTTTGGACTCCATGCACTGTAACCCACCAGGCTCTTCTATCCATGGGATTTCCCAAGTAGGAATACTGGAATGGGTTGCCATTTCTTTCTCCAAGGGATTTTCCCCACCCAGGGATCCAACCCCTGGTCTCCTGAGTTGGTAGGTGGATTCTTTACCACTGAGCCACCAGGGAAGCCTGTAACACTGAGCCATTTTACTATTTCTAAAATATTTGTTGTGATAATCTCTTGGTTCCCACTGGCAAGTACCACCAGTGTGAGGTTACCTGCTGCTGTAATTTCTTCCAAGGGTGTGATGGTAACCAGACCAGTGATAACAGTGGGGCTGCTCAAAGCCTTCTGGGGTCTACTCCTACCTTTTTCTGATTAACCAAATAATTGGTTAGCAATCACATTGGATAAAAGGGCTTCCATTATACTTGCAGTGCCTTCAAACTAATTCATTTCGATTGAATTCAACACTATAATTCAATACATATTTCCTAAGCATCTCCTATTTGTGAAACTCTCGTTGTTACTGACCGCAAGGATTACCAGGCTTAGGAGAAAGCATGCGACAAATAATAAAAATAATTACAGAAAGCAAGTAACAAAAGATAGATCATGTTTTATTAAAGAAGCAGAAAAATGTTTCATGAAAAAAAATGACATTTGAAATAAGCCTTGAAGGATATGTCAGTTTCCATCACAAAGGAGGATGGATGTTCCTGATAGAGATTACAGTATTTTTCTGATTGGCAATTTTCCTCTCAATGTCAGTACCAGCAACTTCCACTGGTGGCTACTAGATATTATCTTTTTCTCCTCCCTAAGCTTCCCTGGTGGCTCAGAAGGTAAAGAATCTGCCTACAATGCAGGAGACCTGGGTTCAATCCCTGGGTTGGGAAGATTCCCTGGAGGAGGGCACAGCAACTCACTTCAGTACTCTTGCCTGGAGAATCCCCATGGATCCTGGAATCCCCAGAGGATCCTGGTGGGCTACTGTCAATCGGGTCGCAAAGAGCTGAGCACAACTGAGCAACCTAGCACAGCACAGCACAACCTGAAACTGAGCTATGGGACAGAGATAAGCATGTGCTTTCGTAGAGTGAAAGTTATTGTCATTTATCAACTCCTGCTTTCAAGGGCAGAAATGACAAATGGGGTGCTGAGCCACTCTTTCTTGTCCAGATAAAATATGCTCTAGAAATTGACAAGATGCACACCCCTCATTGTCCTCTTTGCTGGCCATCAATACATCAGCTCTCACCAAGCGATAAAAGCCCACAACCGCCAGTGTCAAGATAGTGATTTCTCTTGTAGCCAGCAGTAGTTGATGTTGTGTGCACATGTGTACACACACACACACACACACACACACACACACACCCCAGAATACACTTTAAAGCTTTATGTCCACATGAATTAAATATGTTCCTTTTGGAAAAAGTATTTTCATTTTCCAGGACAAGAGATTTTTTCATTCTCTGATTAGAAATAACTCAAGTAAAACTTTATCAAATTGCTTATAAGGAGGCACAACCACCCCAGCTCCACAATTACAAAACAGTTTTGATTAGTACTATTCATGCAACTTTTCTCAACTCTCTATACTTGCCATGAAAAGGTTAAGTTCCTTTTCTCCAAGGAGAATGGGTAAGCCATTCACAGTATATAATACAGATACTAAGAAACAAGCATTATATTCTCTGCAAATCCAATTGTATATACCTTTCAAGGTTGTCCATTGTTTTGAGTTATGTTGTCCAACTCTCCTCCATTAGGGTGGATAATGGAGCATGAACTATATTCGGCAAGATCTATGATCTAGGAGTAGACCAAGCCCTAAGCAAAATTATGAAGCAGGAAAAAATATGTCTTTAATATCCTTGGATCTCTTTTTTGAACCATTTCCTTACCTGGCTGCCAAATTTTCCCTCTCTGTGGCCTATTTCAGATCTTCTGTCTTGAATAATATCCTACAATCAAGATCTTTCTTGTCTTATTCTGTGCTATCAACAGTTATTAATATGTATATGTATCCTGTATTTTATTCCTTAAAAGACTCTGTTCATGAATATTAAAACAAAGAGAGTTTCCTTGATGATAATTTAAGGTGTATGGCTGGCCAAAGAGATTGTTCCTATCCTTCAAATCACATCCTCTGATACCACACTCAAGGTATTGTGCAACTAAGGAAAAATATATCAAAATGCCTAGTGAACCACAAGCAGCTCCATAAATGAAAGGATTATTACTATAGGTGTCTCAACAAGTAGAGGTTTGCTATGAAACCTTCTGTAAAAACTGAAATGATGTATTGCAAAGAAGCAATTACCTTAGGACACATCTTGCAAGATAAAGCAGAAGATTCTCACAGACATGGGTCAAAGCTCTGGCAGCTTGATCTTGAGATACAGAGTGAAGTTGCCAAGAAAGAACTTGGTGGTGCCACTCTCATGGCTGGGGTGGGCGTGTGTCGGGCTCTACATGGGAAACCTTGAAAAGGAAAAAGGCTAGCATTACGGATGGAAACTAAGATGGCGCCTGGCGGAAGAGATGGGGGCGTAGTCTATGTTGTCTGTCAAAACTTCTGATTGGCTCTCTTGATTTCTGTGCACGTAGACAGCGCGTGATCACCATAGACTCCTGTTATAATGATGGCACATGACGATTTGACCTTTAACGTGATTGGTGTAACTATGGAAAGTCCCTCGCAAACCCCTCCCCGCTTGCCTTTATAAGCAGGGAGTTTGTAACAATAAAGCAGAACCGCACTAGACAGAACCCCTGTCGCATCTGATTGTCTCTCACTTGCCGAGGGGCTGGGTTGGCGGACAGCAGGCTCACCTTTCCTTGGGACCCCTCAGCTCTCTGCTGAGGGAAGTTCCACTGCCTCTCTCTCTTTCTGCGGAGCGCTCCCCGCAGGCGTGCACGCATGCGTCCTCGTGTGGGCAGGAATAATGACGCAGGTTGCCATTTCCCACTCCAGGGGCTCTTCCCCACCCAAGGATCCAACCAGCATCTCCTGCATGTCTCTTTCATTGCAGGCAAACTTTATAGCTGAGCCACCTGGGAAGTCACGTCTAAAACCATTCGGTACAAAACAAAAATTGAATGTCGCTTTTGTTTTCTGCCTTTTTAACGAAAGCAAAAGAACTTTAGATTTCTTTTGGTTACCAAAAACAAGTACTAACGTAGGTCTTACCTAACAGCAAAGTAGTATATAGCAAACTTTTCAAAACATAGGAGATACTTATATCATTATCATTTCTCTGTCTGCGTAAAGGGTTAGTACAGTACTGGAGCAGACTGGTAGTGGCTTGCAGGGGCAAACTATGTATATTTCTTGCCCCAGCTCCACAATCAGTGATATCAGGTTGGTAGTTTGAAATCAACTATTATTTACATGGTATGATAGTTACACCATGATAATTGGCAAATACTATTTACCAGAGCTTCCTCCTGCAACCCCCAGAGAACCAATTTACTAGTGTACCCCTGCACGAGGTCAAATTTTTTGATCTTATGGCCCATTGAATTATGCTGTCTTCCTAATGAGTCCTCTTAATTATGCCTCCTCCTTTGCCAATATGACACCAAAGAATTTGATGGCACAGATGCAGATCTCAACTAACTGTAACAACTAGCCTTGCCATGTCTTTCCTGCTTACTGGTATATTCCAGCACCTACACTGCCTGAAATATAGCATACAAAATATCTTCATTGGTTAAATAGACACTTCCCACATCTATACATGTACTGTTGGTATGAATACTCCAGCACATACCCACACATTCATACAGCTGAATATAAGTTAACATGAGAGACATTTATTTTAAAAAATAAAGGACAATTTTATTTGTTATGCCTCTTTTTAATGAATTTTATTAGGGCATAGTTGATTTACAATGATGTATTAGTTTCTGCAGGACAGCAAAATGTATCAATTATACACATACATATATCCACTCTTTTTCAGATTATTTTCCCATAAAAGTCATTACAGAGTACTGAGAAGAATTCCCTATGCTATATAGGAGGTTCTTTTTAGTTATCTATTTTATATATACTAGCATGTACCTGTTAATTTCAAACTCCCAATTTACCTCTTCCCCACCGGCTTTCCCCACTGGTAACTATAAGTTTGTTTTCTACATCCGTGACTCTAGTTCTGCTTTGTAAATAAGTTCATCTGTACTTTTTTTTTTAGATTCCACTTATAAGCGGTATCATGTGACACTTGTCTCCCTCTGTCTGACTTACTTCACCCAATATGACATGTCCATCCATGCGGCTGTAAGTGGGATTATTTTGTTCTTTTTTATGGCTGAGTAATATTCCATTGTATATATATATATCACAACTTCTTTATCCTTTCCTCTGCTGATGGACATCTAGGTTGCTTCCATGTCCTGGCTATTGCAAACAGTGCTTCAGTGAACATTGTGGTGCATGCATGCATCATTTCAAATTATGTTTTTCTCTGGATATATGCCCAGGAGTGAGATTACAGGGTCATATGGTAGGTCTATTTTTAATTTTTTACAGAACTTCCTTACTGTTTGCTTAGTGGCTATACCAATTTACATTCCCATGAACAGTGTAGGAGGATTCCCTTTCCTCCACATTCTCTCCAGCATGTCTTGTTTGTAGAGTTTTTTGATGATGGCCATTCTGACCCATGTGAGAGGATACTTCTTTGTAGTCTTGAGCTGCATTTCTCTAGGAATTGAGGTTGAGCATCTTTTCATGTGCTTTTAGGGATCCAAAGGACAGTTTTATTTTCTATGTTCGAATATTTACTTGGTATATTGCCAAAGACTTATAACTCCTGGAAAAGAAGTATTAATAACTGACAGGCTAAGAATCTATTTCAACATGTAGAAAAGCCTGATATGATGCTTTTAAGTTTTAATATGCCCTTAGGAGAAAGACTAACTTTTGAAAGGCAAACTGTCAAAAACAAATCTTTTTAAGTCTTCAAGTTGTACCAATAAGCTTCGTGGACAAAATTGCCTAATCGTATCTTATCCTGCTTCCTACTTGAAAATCCTTCCTCTTTCCTTCTTTCCTTAGATCCATTTATTCTTCAGGCAGGCTTCAGTGAAAACACCAGTGACCTTCCTTCCAAACGTCCATCTCTAAGCCACCTCGCAGGCTTTCTCCTCTCTCTGCGGCACATGGCACTGCTGTATTCTGCTGTTAGTCTCATTCTGACCGCGTTGAGCCCCATCGAGACTGGCAGTGTGGAGCAGCATCCCTCCTCTGGAATTCCTCCAGGGCACTGCCCGCTCTGCAGCCCTTGACTCTCACCCTCCTTGCTCTCTGACTCTTGACCCCCAGGTATGCTCCACATTTTGCCTGTCATTCCTCCATCTTGTGCATGGAATTTTCAGATGTTGGCACATAGAAGGCTCCTGTTAGATAGATGTACATGGCATAAATGAACACATGTTTCTTAGTCACACACACACACACACTCACGTGCACACTTACACATACAAGTCAACACACGGCTTGTCTAACCCAGCCCTTAGCCATGCGGATGCCTGCCTCCCTGCCTTCCAGTACCACAAGCTCTCTTTACTGCAATGCTTCTCTTGGCCTCCAGGGGGAGAACTGTGCCTCAGTCCCAGGATGACGCTGAAAGAGCCCTTCATAAAAATCCTCCACCCTCCTGAGTTCTGTGAACCTCCGCTTGCCTGATTTACAGTCTTGGTTATAGGGCTGCCCTTCTCTGCCTTTCTCTCAAAGGTATCATATATTAACACATATATGTGCAATCTGGTGGGGGGGGGAGGTATAGATGAACTTATTTTCAAACAATAGAGACAGATGCAGAAGAAAAAACATATGGATACCAAATGGAGGAAGAGGGATATGTTGATTTGGGAGATTGAGTTGACATATATACACTATTATGTATAAAATATGTAACTAATGAGAACCGACTATATAGCACAGGGAACTCTACTCAGTGCTCTGTGGTGACCCGAATGGGAAAGAAACCCAGGAAAGAGAGGATATATGTATACATGTGGCCAATTCACTTTGCCGTGCAGCAGAAACTAACACAGCATCATAAAGCAACAATACTCCAAAAAAAAAAAAGTAAATAAAAACAAAGCAAAAATAAACACCAAAAAAATAATTTTTTTTTAAAATAAATGTACGTCTTTGGCCTACTCTAATCTTACTTCCAGAGTTCTCTCTTAAAATCCCATCTCTACATACTTATAATTCCCAAATTCAGATTGGGAGAGCTGAATTAAACCTCTGTTTGTAAATTCTACAGACACTGAAAACTTCACTCCCACACCAAACATTTTTTTTCTGGGTCAAACACATTTTACTTTCTGTTAGTGGCACTACTAGATGCTAATTAATCCTGTGAGATATCCTCAGGCACCTGTGATTCCTCCCTCTCCCCAATTTCCATTTTTTACAAGTCGTGTTTATTTATTTATTTTGGGCTGCGCTGGGGCTTTGTTGTGCAGGCTCTCCCTAGTTACAGAGCAGGGACTACTCTCTAGTTGTGATGGGTGGGCCTCTCATTGTGGCAGCTTCTCTTGTTGAAGAGGATGGACTCTAGGGCACTTGCCTTCCGTAGCTGCGGCACATGGGGTCAGTGATTTCAGCTCCCAGGCTCAGCACAGTCTCAGTAGCTGTGGCACAAGGGCTGAGCTTCTCTACAGCATGTGGGTGGGATCATCCCAGATCAGGGACTGAACTCATGTCTCCAGCACTGACAAGTGAATTGTTTACCACTGAGCCACCAGGGAAGCCCTCTAACTTCCATCTGTTCACTAAATCCTGTCTGGGGTCTCTGCATCACCAACACCAGCTGCCATAGTTCAGGCCTCAGATGTTTCTCATGCAAACCTTCACAATAAAATGCTTCTTCAATCTACCTACCATACTTTGTTAGACTTATTATCCTAAAACCCCAATATGACGACGTTACACTTTGGTATTTCCTACTGCCAAGTTCAAAACAGCAATATTTGCATAAGATGATTAACAGAGTGCCTCCATCAGAATATTAAAAGTCAGCCTTCTAATATAGATTTTTGAACCTCACTTCAAGCCAGCGGAATCAAAGTATGGCCCAGAAGTCGGTATATTCAGCCAGCTCCATGGAAGAGACTTCAACCCAGTAAAATTTGAGAGTCTCTGGCCTACAGGCTCCTGCATGAGCCGGGTAGACCTTTTACCATCTGGCCTCTCACCTTTTTAATCTTATTTTTACCAGTCCCTTCACCCCATGCCTTATACAGCCTGTTCCTTTTGTCTGGAATGTCCCCTGCCTTTTTGCTGTCAACCTTCACTAGAGCATAGCCCTAAACCCACTTCCTCTGTGATATTTTTCATGATGCCACTGATTATACCCAGTCCCCAGTTCCTCAGAACCTTCTATGATATCTTCATGACAGTAATATCTAGCTGCCTTATAGTCACTGGGCACTGATTTCCTTTATTAAGTCAGGCACTTCTAAAGGACAAGAATCATGTTTTACAGATCTATTTATGCTCATTTTCTGAAAATCAGTGCTCAATAAAATGATATTTGAATGAATGACTGAATAAACAGACTGCCCCATCTCCCACCATGATACCAGGAGCACACACACGGCAACATTGAGAACACACTTCAAAATCAACATAATGGTGCTGATAGCTCCCTGATGAATCTGAAGGTGTCATTCCATCAGACCAAGAGGACCCAAATTTCATTCCTGGAATCCTGAGAGCACCAGTTATTATTATATCCAGATATATATATCCAATATATAATCCATAATATTATATATTATATATTGTGGTATAATTAATATACCACAGTTATATCCAGATCATTCTTCATAACCAAGAGCATAGGCAGAGTCAGCTAGTTTATGTTAACAGAGTCAACTGTAGAAAAGCCTAAAGTTAAGACCTAACTCTCACATCAATGTGTAATTATTCTCACACCAGTGTATAACTGTGTGTATGTGTGTGTGTGTGTGTGTGTATATATATATGCTCAGTTATGTCTGACTCTCTGCAACCCCATGGACTGTAACCCTCCAGGCACCTCTGCCCATGGAATTTTTCAGGCAGTAATACTGGAGCAGATTGCCATTTCCTTTTTCAGGTGGTCTTCCCGACCCAGGGATTGAGCCTGAGTCCTGTGCATCTCCTGCATTGGCAGGCAGCTTCCTTACCAGCTGAGCCAAATGTATAACTATATATATGTATGTTTTTAAAAACTTGTGTGGCAAGAACACCAAAAAATACACACAAAAAAACAAGGTTCAGACAAGACTTGTCATCTGTCTTCAGTCTGACAGTTGATAGCATTGTTTGAATAACCCCTGAGTTCATGAATTTGTCCTGTGGCCCAGAGATAGAAAGGAAGGGAATGAGGAGGAGGAGGAGGTCACAGGGTCCCTCCTTTCCAAGAGTTTACAGTATCAGTTGAACCACCTAAATGGCACATGNCCAGGCACCTCTGCCCATGGAATTTTTCAGGCAATGATACTGGAGCAGATTGCCATTTCCTTTTTCAGGTGGTCTTCCCGACCCAGGGATTGAGCCTGAGTCCTGTGCATCTCCTGCATTGGCAGGCAGGTTCCTTACCAGCTGAGCCAAATGTATAACTATATATATGTATGTTTTTAAAAACTTGTGTGGCAAGAACACCAAAAAATACACACACACAAAAAAAGGTTCAGACAAGACTTGTCATCTGTCTTCAGTCTGACAGTTGATAGCATTGTTTGAATAACCCCTGAGTTCATGAATTTGTCCTGTGGCCCAGAGATAGAAAGGAAGGGAATGAGGAGGAGGAGGAGGTCACAGGGTCCCTCCTTTCCAAGAGTTTACAGTATCAGTTGAACCACCTAAATGGCACATGTGGCAAATACCCAAGGATAAAAACAAAGTAAAATGGTGGAAACTGCAAATCAATCTTATGTGAAAACAAAGTCCACGGCTGCTAAGGGAACACAGCGGAGAGGAAGAGATCAGGTTTGTTTGCAGTCACAGGACGTTGGCACTGGAAAGGGCTGGGGAGACTGCCTAACGCAATACTTTCATTTGACAAATGAAAACCAAGTACAGAGGGGACTTTCCAAAGTCATTCCAATAGTTTATTTAATCAAGAAAGCTCTCAGGTAATTGTGAGATAAGCCTGGAAAAAGAGAAGGTGAGTTTTGCACATGGATACTTTGGAGAAGGAAAAAGCATAGGAGGGCGGAGGAAAAGAAAGAGGCTTTGAGGGAGGGATAAGAGAAGAATGTGGCTTCCCAGGTGGCTCACTGGTAAAATATCTGCCTGCCAATGCAGGATATGTCGGTTTGATTTCTGTGTCAAAGAAGATCCACTGAGGAAGGAAATGACAACCCACTCCAGTATTCTCGCCTGGAGAATCCCATGGACGTTGGAGCCTGGCGGGCTACAATCCACAGTATCATGATGAGTCAGACGCAACTGAGCACACACTCACGCAAGAAATAAATGAGCGAATCGTGGGAGACGAAAGCAAAAAGTACGGGGACAAAGAAGAGAGGAATGATGGGAGGTGAGGGGGAGATGCTAAGTGGGAATTGGGGGATCAGCTTTTATGGCTGGAAAGTCTGGGTCAGAGGAAGGGGTGGGATTTGCTATGCATAGAGGTGCAGTGCTGTGCAGGACTTCTTGCCCTAGGAGAATCCAGCTCCACTCATTTGTAAATCACTGGAGCTGGAAGCACTCTGGAGAATAAGCAGTGAACTCATCCTTCAGAGGAACAAGCCCAGGCCAAGAAGGAGGTGATGCAAATGTGTGACCTTTGGAGACACACTGATTCTGGTTTCAGAACTCAGTTCTGCCCTTGATCAGTTACATGTCTTTGAGTCACTTAGTGGAGCTCTCTGAACCTCTATTCCTTTCCTATCAGAATGGGAAAATATTCAACTCACAGAGTTGTTCTAGGGATTAGCTTCTTCTGACCCAGTGCTGAGGCTGTGAAAAGGGCTCAATGAATGCTTCTTCTACACTGTGCCCTCAATGCTCCCTTTGCATGAAGAAGGGAAGTGACTTGCCCAAGGTCACACAGCTGACGGAAAGCAGTGCTGCAGCACAAACCCTATTGTCAGACTTGAAGCCCTGAGCTCCAGTCATAAGAAGCCTGCTCCTCTTGGGACCTCCCAGTCAGGCTTCCATCCATCATACTAGCATCTTCTGAAAGAGGGTCATTCTGGAATTGTCTCAAAAGACTAGGGGAACTCACAGCCAGTACTTCACCTACCCTTTTTCCTGAAGTTCGTCTCTAGTGGTCTTCCAGCCTTGAGAAGGGAACAAACCCATCCCAAACAAACCAAAAATAATAAAGACAGCAGAACAAAAATGAGTCCTCCGTGAAACTATGCATGTCAGTGGGGACAGAGGATGAAGCTGTTTTGTTTTTTTTTTCTTCCCTGAATACAAAGCCAAGTTTGGCTTCATGATTTCCTAGGGATTATAATAATTATGGCCCAGGTTACCAATACAGCTCACATCTGAATATGCCTAATATTTTTCACAACTTGAGTATTGGAAACAAAACTGATGAAAGCCAATCAGTCTTGGCCAGACAGAGATGCCAAGTAGACTCAGAGACTCCAAAACAATAGGATAGTGTTGATGGTAAGTATCAGTATTCTAGAAAAAGCTGACTTTCATCAGATACCATTTGGGGAATGGGCTAGAGGAACATGGGCATGTAAATTTTGGACAGCGTGTAAACACTGAGACTTTAAAATACAAATTTTAATATGTAGAACTCATGCTTTTATTGACCTGGGATGGCGCCATATTTTTTTCTTGTTTATTTTTCATAATGTACTACAATTTTGTTCAAACTGATTAAGCATTTACCATGTTCCAGGGAAAGTGTCGGCACTAGCAAATCAGAGGTAAATAAGAGAGAGTCTCTATTTTCTATTGTGGTGATGTGGATGGACCTAGAGTCTGGTCGTACAGGGTATATCAGAAAGAGAAGTAATGTCAGAAAAGTAAGTCAGAAAGAGAAAAACAAACATCAAATATTAGTGCATGCATGTAGAGTCTAGAAAACTGGTACAGATGAACCTATTTGCAGGGAAGGAATAGAGATGCAGACGTGGAGCACAGACATGTGGACACAACGTATTGGTGGATGAATTGAGAGATTAGGATTGACATGTATACACTACTGTGTGCAAAACAGACAGCCAATGGGAAGCTGCTGTATAGTGCAGGGAGCTCAGCTCAGCACTCGGTGATGACCTAAATGGATGGGATGGGGGTAGGAAGGAGGTCCAAACATGGGGAGGTAAGTATACATTAATTGATTCACTTTATCATGCAGCAGAAACTAACACAATATTTTAAATCGATCATACTCCAATTTTAAGAAATTAAAATAAAAATAATTTTTAAAAATTGTTTCAGTCCTGGGTCAAATCATGACAGTCCTCTGCTCTAATCTCTGCCCTGTCTCCAGATCACCCATACAGAAGCCTAAGTCTCTGCAGCATCGTGCTCTGAGCTCCCCAGCTTTTGCCCATTGACTTTGTCACCTACCACCCTATCTGACTCAGGGCCTTCCAATACTCCTGTTATCTTGTTGACACTGAATGCTTCAGGCATCCTCCTGCCTTTGTTGAGTGAATGGGCTTCCAGGAGGGACAACTGGGAGATCGGGATTGAAAGGTACACATGTCAATTCAGTTGTGGAGAAGGAAAACTCGGAATCTGACCTAGAAACCTGCCAATGGAAGCTTCCTCTGAGTGTTCACGAGGTGAATAGCCCAGGTAGTGTATTATGAGCTGGCTTCACCATCTGAGGTGAACCACCTTTTCCCTGGAGGGAAAGCCTGGTCATGCTCATGCCAATGTGAGATGCCACTGAAGGGCACTGTCCCGTCTATGCCCCCACCATGCACTTTCATCCTGCATGATGCCAGCAGGTTTCAGCCTGTCTCTGATGTGCAGAAGCTGGTGATGGTGCAGGGGAACCCAGCCCTGCAACCAAGAAATGCTTTGATTAATTAAAAATCTGGAGTCATTAGGACAGAGCATAATCACTCTATTACACCTATGAAAAGAAAGTGAAAGGGTAATCACTCAATCTTGTCCAACTCTGTGCAACCCCATGGTCTGTAACCCATCAGGCTCCTCTGCCTATGGAATTCTCCAGTCAAGAATACTGGAGTGGGTAGCCATTCCCTTCTCCAGGGGATATTCCTGACCCAGGTCTTCTGTACTGCAGGCAGATTCTTTACCATCTGAGCCATTAGGAAAGCCGATTACACCTATAACTGATCTTAGTCTCAGCACTGTTATAACTGCCTCTAAGTCAATGTGGAAACTAACTTCCAAAACATGGAAACTAGCTTCAAGTTAAATGATGACACATTCAAGACCCCTGGACAATTGTATGATCTGAATCCTGGGATAGCAGACACAAGAATACTCGTCCAGTATCTATCACATGTTCCACTCAGTCATGCTTCATCCAGTTAGCCTAGTCCCATGCCCATGAACCCTCTTGAAAATAAGGGAGAAGGAGCTCTAGGACTCTGGAAAGACAGTTCCAGTCTCCCAAAAGCAGAATGGTGGGGTGGGGGGGGCGGGCGGAGGAACAGTTTCTGGATCCAGGTGGGAGACGGGAGCCCAGGCAATCCACTTAGAAACCACCATGATGTATGTCAGCCTCAAAAGGGTTGTACCTCGGCCCACAGCAAAAACACAAGAAAATCCCAGTGTGTGATGCCAAGCAAGGGGTTAGGTAAGGGAGCAGAATATCTTGGGGAGATGGTGTTTGCCCTGGAGAAACATTTCTAAGGGGTCACCCCTGCCTGAGCAATATACCCAAAGCTCTGCATAGAAATTGCATCTCCCACACATCAGTATGGATTGATATCTTACCCACATCCCCTGCTTTCTCTTCCATTCTCCTGTACTGTGAATGCAATATTCAATCCCTAAGATTCTAGGCCTACTTGTTGCTCATACTGTCCAGATGTTGGGGGCAGATCCATGATCAAGGATCATGGAATCCCTAGCATACCTGATGAACACCTAACTTGCCATCAGTGTACAGGTCCAGCCTTTCTTGGTGCCTCTCTTGCCCCAGCCAGATGTGCTTATTGTGGGTGGTAGGGGATCAAGGGTGGATGGTTAGGAGGTGATCTCAGAAGTGTGAGGCAATTGTGTTCCTTAATTCTCAACACATTATCATCCTCAATTTGGGTAAACCCTTTTTTTAAATTTTTTATTGAATTATAGTTCAACTACAATATTGTGTTAATTATTACTATATAGCATAATGATGCACTTATACACATATATATTGTTTTTGATAATCTTTTCCATTATGGTTTATCACAGAATGTTGAATATTGTTCCCTGTGCTATACACTAGGACCTCGTTGTTTATTCATCATATATATGATAGCTTGCATCTGCTAATCCCTAACTCCCAATCCAACCCTCTCCCACTTCCTTCCCCCTTGGCAATCACCAGTCTATTCCCTATGACACTGATTCTATTTCTGTTTCCTAGATAGGTTCATTTGCATCATATTTTAAATTCCACATAAAAGTGATATCATATATTTGTTTCTCTTTCTGACTTACTTCACTTAGCAAGATAATCTCTAGCTGCTTCTGTGTTGCTACTAATGGCCTTTATGTCATTCTTTTTCATAACTAAGTAGTATTCCATGTTATATATGTACCACATCTTCTTTATCCTTGATTTACTCAGCTATTCCTTTTTATTTCCATTCTCCATTCCCAACCACCCAATAATGATTATAGCTACGTGTTTCAGTTCAGCCACTCAGTTGTGTCCAATCCTTTCCTACCCCATGGACTGCAGCACACCAGGCTTCCTTGTCCATCACTAACTCCCGAAGCTTGCTCAAACTCATGTCCATCCGGTCAGTGATTCCATTCAACCAGCTCATCCTCTGTGGTCCCCTTCTCCTCCTGCCTTTAATCTTTCCCAGCATCAGGGGCTTTTCCAATGAGTCAGTTCTTCAAATCAGGTGGCCAAAGTATTGGAGTTTCAGCTTCAACATCAATACTTCCAGTGAATATTCAGGACTGATTTCCTTTAGGATTGACTGGTTGATCTCCTTGCAGTCCAAGGGACTCTCAAGAGTTTTCTCCAATGCCACAGTTGAAAAGCATCAGTTATTTGGCACTCAGCTATCTTTCTGGTCCAACTCTCATGTTCATACATGACTACTGGAAAAACCATAGCTTTGACTGGACAGAATTGTTGGCAAAGTAATGTCTCTGCTTTCTAATATGTTGTCTAGGTTGGCCATAGCTTTTCTTCCAAGAAGAAATTGTCTTTTAATTTCATGGCTGCAGTCACCATCTACAGTGATTTTGAAGCCCAAGAAAATGAAGTCTCTCACTGTTTCCATTGTTTTCCAATCTATTTGCCATGAAGTGATGGGACCAGATGCCACAATCTTGGTCTTTTGAATATTGAGTTTTAAACCAGTTTTTTCACTTTCATCAAGAGGCTTTTTAGTTCCTCTTTGCTTCCTGCTGTAACTGTGGTGTCATCTGCACATCTGAGGTTATGATATTTCTCCTGGCAATCTTGATTTCAGCTTATATTTCATCCAGCCCAGCATTTTGCATGATGTACTCTGCATATAAGTTAAATAAGCAGGTGACAATAAACAGCTTTGATGTACTGTTTTTCCAATTTGGAACTAGTCTGGTGTTCCATGTCCAGCTGTTAACTGTTGCTTATTGACCTGCATATACATTTCTCAGGAAGCAGGTAAGGGATGGGCCTGGTATGCCCATCCCTTTAACAAGTTTCCACAGTTTGTTGTGATCCACATGGACTTCAGCATAGTCAGTAAAGCAGAAGTAGATGTTTTTCTGGTTCTCTTGCTTTTTCTATGAACCAACAGATATTGGCAATTTGATCTCTGGTTCCCCTGCTTTTTCTAAATCCAGGGTGAACACCTGGAAGTTCTCAGTTCATGACGTACTACTGAAGCCTAGCTTAGAGAATTTTGAGCATTACTTTGTTAGCGTGTGAGATGAGCACAAATGTGTGGTAGTTTAAACATTCTTTGGCATTGCCTTTTTTCGGGATTGGAATGAAAACTGACCTTTTCCAGTTCTGTGGCCACTGCTGAGTTTTTCCAATTTGCTGGCATTTTGAGTGCAACACTTTCACAGCATCATCTTTTAGGATTTGAGATAGCTCAACTGGAATTCCATCACCTCCGCTAGCTTTGTTCGTAGTGATGTTTCCTAAGGCCCACTTGACTTCAAATTCCAGGATATCTGGCTCTAGGCGACTAACCACACCATTGTGGTTATCTAGGTCATATGAGATCTTTTTTGTATAGTTTTTCTGTGTATTCTTGCCACCTCTTCTTAGTATCTTCTGCTTCTGTTAGGTCCAAAACATTTCTGTCCTTTATTGTGCCCATCTTTACGTGAAATGTACCCTTGGCATCTCTAATTTTCTTGAAGTGATTGCTACTCTTTCCCATTCTATTGTTTTCCTCTATTTCTTTGCACTGATCACTGAGGAAGGCTTTCTTTTTTCTCCTTGCTATTCTTTGGAACTCTGCATTCAGATGAGTATATCTTTCCTTTTCTCCTTTGCCATTAGTGTCTCTTATTTTCTCATCTATTTGAAATGACTCCTCAAACAACCATTTTGCCTTTTTGAACTTCTTTTTCTTGTGGATGGTTTTGATTATCACCTCCTATACAACATCTCGAGCCTCTATCCATAGTTCTTTGGGCACTCTGTCTATCAGATCTAGTCCCTTGGATCGGTCACTTCCACTGTATAAGCATAAGGGATTTCATTTAAGTCATGCCTGAATGGCCTAATGGTTTTCCCTACTTCCTTCAATTTAAGTCTGGATTTTGCAATAAGGAGTTCATGATATGAGCCACAGTCAGCTCCTGGTCTTGTTTTCGCTGACTGTATAGAGCTTCTCCATCTTCAGCTGCAAATAATATAGTCAGTCTGATTTCAGTATGAACCATCTGGTGATGGTGTAGAGTCATCTCTTGTGTTGTTGGAAGGGGGTGTCTGCTATGACCAGTGCGTTCCCTTGGCAAAACTTTGTTAGCATTTGCCCTGCTTCACTTTGTACGCCAAGGCCAAACTTGCTTGTTACTCCAGGTATCTCTTGACTTCCTACTTTTGCATTCCAGTCCCCTATGATGAAAAGGACATCTTTTTCTTTTTTTGGTGTTAGTTCTAGAAGGTCTTGTAGGTCATCATAAAACTGTTCAACTTCAGCTTCTTCAGCATTAGTGATTGGGGCATAGACTTGGATTACTGTGATATTGAAAGGTTTGCCTTGGAAATGAACAGAGATCCTTCTGCTGTTTTGAAATTGTTCCCAAATACTGCATTTTGGACTCTTTTGTTGACTTAGGGACTTCTCCATTTCTTCTAAGGTATTCTTGCCCACAGTAGTAGATACAATGGTCATCTGAATTAAATTCCCCCATTCCAGTCCCTTTCAGTTCACTGATTCCTAAAATGTCAGTGCTCACTCTTACCATCTCCTGTTTGACCACTTCCAATTTGCCTTTTTCATGTGTTTAATGACTACCTTTTTATTTGTGTCTTGGTAAAAACATATTGTTATTTTGAACATCTATTTATAATTTACATAGATGGTATCTATGTAAAAAAAAAAAAAACCTCTATAGACTTCTATGTTTCATTCTTTTTTTTCACCCAGCACTATGCCTTTAAGATATGTACATCTTGGTATGTATGCTCTGAACTGTGGCCAGGTAGGTGTCAAGGAACATCGGAGCCAGGTAAAGTTGCAGTAGTGAAGTCAAATTCTATTCAGGAACTATTGTGATATGGGAAGAGAGACCTCAGAATAAAAATGGACTCAGTGGACTTTGCTGGTGATCCAGCGGTTAAGACTCCCACTATAGGGGAGTTTCCACCATAGGGGGCACAGGTTTGATCCCTGGTAAGGGAAGTTCTGTATGCCACACAGTGTGGAAAAAAAAAAAAAAAAGGAAATGGACTCCATTCCAAATACAAGGACAATGTGGATTTATAGCCAAGGGGCAGGGTGAAGGGCTGGGATGATAATTCAAGAGGAGGAGACATAAGAGACAAGGGGATTCTGGTTAAATCAACTCGACAGGATTCTTGCTGAAGCTGGCAAGGTGATAAGATACTGTTGTTGTTGTTCAGTCGCTAAGTTGTGCCCATGGACTGCAGCACACCAGGCTCCTCTGTCTTCCACTATCCCAGAGTTGGCTCAAATTCATGTCCATTGAGTCAGTGATGCCATCTATTCGTCTCATCCCCCGCCACCTCCTTCTCCTTTGCCTTTAAGAAATAAAAAAGAAAGTGAAGTCGCTCAATCATGTCCAACTCCTTTCGACCCCATGGACTGTAGCCCACCAGGCTCCTTCGTCCATGGGATTTTTCCAGGCAAGAGTACTGGGGTAGGTTGCCATTATCCTTCTCCAAGAGATCTTCCCAACCCAGGGATAGAACCCGTATCCTCCGCATTGCAGGCAGATGCTTTTACCATCTGAGCCATCAGAGAAAACTTTTTTCCTTCACTTGCCTTCAATCTTATCTTCAATAAGATACTGAGGGTGGGGGATTCTTGCTAAACTAAGCCAGCAAGATTCTTGTTAAAACTGACAAGGCTAAGTGGGCCAAGGTCAGAGCCCAAGGTTGGAGCCTTGGAGGTTTAGAGGACCCTGACTGGGGGTTAGGCTTGTCAACAGCGGCAATTTGTATCCCTTGCCTCGTGCCCCTAGGTCTTCTCACCCTGCACCACTACCTCCACTCCATACACACAATGTTGTGGAAAACATCATGGCACATATTTCTTTATGGATCTGGGTGACGATATTTTTAGGGACATATTCCTAGGTGTGATAATAGTTTCTATAAAACACAATAGAGATATGGAAGTATAGGTAGATACAGATTGCAAAGATAAATACATATACATTCAATCCATATACTTCTTTAAGACTGTTCTGTGCCATACAGAACCGATCCCTCCTTCTCAAAAACTTCTAGCATAGCACACTTACTACAGCACCTGGAATGAAAGAGGCCTCTTTCTAAGCACCACCCACATGCATATCTCATACTCAAATCGTAACCTGACTCCCGTGTTAAAATAACCATTTTTCTGCAAAGTATTCTTTGATCCCCACAGATGAAAACCCTCTCTCTGCTGCCTGAACTCTATACCTTACATCTGTCGTCTGATAACCTAGACTTAGTCATATACCATTTAATTCCCCCTCTGCAGCTCTAAAGCCTTGAATTCAGGATTACTGTATGAGTCATCCTGGTGCCTTGCTGGTTGGAAACATGGGCTTTGAAGTCCGACAACTGAGGTTGATTCTCTCTGTCATTTACAAGCTATGTAGCTTTTAAGCCAGTTAATTAAAGCTTCTTCACCTTAGCTTCCCCATATGGATCCTGCTTATCATGGTTTATGGAAGAACTAAGTGAAAAGCAGCATGAGAAGCACCTGGTCCAGTGCCTACCACATAATCTAAGCTTACAAGTGGTAACTGCTGTTGAAACTGTCCTCACCACCGTCTGCACAGAACGTGGCACAGTTCCTTAAATAATGGACATTCAGTCATAGCTGGTGGGTGTTCACAGCGCATGCGCTTCCCTAATGGCTAAGAGGTAAAGAATGCAGGAAACGCGGATTCAATCCCTGGGTCAGGAAGATCCCCTGGAGGAGGGTATGGCAACCCACTCCAATATTTTTGCCTGGGAAATCCCATGGACAGAGGAGACTGGCCGGCTACAGTCGTGGGATCTCAAAAGAGTCAGGCACAACTTAGCAACTAAACAACGACAACAGTAACAGTATGGGGTCGCAAGTAGTCAGACAGGACGGAAGCAACTTAGCACGCACCCACGCACAGTGAATGAACAAGCCACAGAAATGCTAACTGCCTTGCCCTGGCTGGAAAGTGTCGAGGCTGGTATTTGAACCCAAGCCATCTCTGTGGTCTGTCTTCTCTAAAACTGTTTTCTGGGATTTTAGAAAAAACAGTTATTTATAAGGCTTAAACTGAGAGACATGAAGAACTGGGAGAGTTCCTTCACCACTCCAATTATGAAATTTTGTCACTTGCAACAACGTGGATGAGCTTAGAAGGCATTATTCAAAGTGAAATAAGTCAGATAAATAAAGACATACTGGATGATATCACTTATGTGCAGAATCTAAAAAATATGATGAACTAGTGAGTATAACAAAAAATATAAATAAATCAGACTCACAGATATAGAGAAGAAACTAGCGGTTACCAGTTGGGAGTGGGAAGGGGAGAGGACCAAGGTAAGAATAAGGTAAGGGTAGGAGGGTCAAGAAAAGCACATGTATGTATAAAATAAGCTACAAAGATGTATTTTACAATACAGGGAATATACCCAATATTTTGCAATAACTATAAATGAAGTATAATCTTTAAAAAGAGTGAAGTAAGTCAAAGAGAAATACAGTATAGTAGCCAATACAGTATATGAGCACATATATATGGAATTTAGAAAGACAGTAATGATGATCCTATATGCAAGGCAGCAAAAGAAACACAAATGTAAAGGACAGACCTTTTGGACTCTGTGAGAGAAGGTGAGAGCCGGATGATATGAGAGAATAGCACTGAAACATGTATATTACCATACGTGAAATAGATGATCATGCAAGTTCGATGCATGGAGCAGGGCACTCAAAGCCCGTGTTCTGGGGCAACACAGAGGGGTAGTGGGGAGGGAGGTGGGAGGAGGGTTCAGGATGGGGGGACACATGTGCACCCAAGGCTGATTCAGTTGATGTATGGCAAAACCCACCACCATGTTGTAAAGTAATTATCCTCCAATTAAAATAAATAAGTTAATTTTAAAAATTGTGAATCACTATACTGTACGTCTGTAACTTATGCAATACTGTACATCAACTATAAATAAATAATATTCTCCAAGCTTCAAACTTTAAAAAAGAGAAAGAAGTAGGAATTGGACATGTGATAAGGGGTCAGTTCTCCATCTCCTAAGACCCACTCTTGGTTGGTGGTGTCAGAAAAGTTCTGTAAGATGATATATGTGTAAAGTACTTAGAATAGTGCCAGGACATAGCAAGTATACACTATTCCATAATTAATACTACCCCATGGAAGGGGAAAAAGTGGAAGCAGTGACAGATTTTATTTTCTTGGGCTCCAAAATCACTGCGGATGGTGACTGCAGCCATGAAATTAAGACTCTTGCTCCTTGGGAAAAAAGCTATGACAAAGCTAGAGAGCATATTAAAAAGCAGAGACATCAGTTTGTCAGCAAAGGTCTGTATAGTCAAAGCTCTGATTTTTGCAGTAGTCATGTATGGATGTGAGAGATGGACCATAAAGAAGGCTGAATGCCAAAGACTTGATGCTTTCGAACTGTGGTGCTGGAGAAGATTCTTGAAAGTCCCTTGGACTGCAAGGAGATAAAACCAGTCAATCCTAAAGGAACTCAACCCTGAATATTCACTGGAAAGACTGGTGCTGAAACTGAAGCTCCAATACTTTGGCCACCTGATGCAAAGAACCAACTCAAAATACCCTGATGCTGGAAAAGATTAAGGGCGGGAGGAGAAGGCGCAGCAGAGGACAAGATGGCTAAATATTAAGAGCATCACCCACTCAATGAACATGAATTTGAGCAAACTCCAGGAGATAGTGGAGGATAGAGGAGCTTGGCGTGATGCAGGGCATGGGGTCACAAAGAGTCAGACACAACTTAGCGACTGAACAACAGCAGCAACCTGGGACCCCAGGTACAGAGAGCTTTGACTCCTTCACACACAAGGCGATGGCCTCCTCAGCCTGAAGAAAACTTCAGTCTAAACAACCTCCCAACCTCTTTCAAATGAGGCTGTTCAGATTCAGCAAAACATACTCTTTATTATCTAAAGAACTTTCAAATGCTCATTAAAAAGTTCCAAAGTCTTCATGAACATCAAATGGTTTTTTTCAATCAATATCTTTATCCCCTGGAGTGAAATGCGGAATCATGAAGATTGAACACACCATTTCTTTAAAAAAGAAAAGAAAGAAATCTGTCTAACTGAATAGAAAGAGCTAAGGAGTCAAGAAACACATAGGAGTGACCAGCTTCCCCTTCCCTGGGAGGGTCCAACACACTGGTTAGTTTACCTCCACAGGCCCTCGGCTAAGTCAGGGATAACACCTGGGCACCTGGCAGGTCCAAGCAGATTATTCACCTGGAGTTGGTAACATATGGACCCCAGTGGAGAGAAAAGGGAAATATAAAATGCAGAGGAAGTTTGAAACGATATTTTGAATAAAAGTCTGCCTCCAAATTCAAAATTCCAGATGACCGGCTGCACTGACCTTGCAGAGCTCAGCACAGTTCAGGAAGGGCGGTGTGGAGTGAAGGCCCAGAATGGAGCCAAGGACATGGGGCTGCCCTTGAGTGAAGAAGGCCTGAGAAGAAGCAGCAGGAAATGTTTGCACCAACTCCAAGCTCTACCTGAACCTCCTTCTGGCAGCCAAGCCCCCAAAACTGCCAACAGGTAGATAGGAGATATGAAATAAGCGACAGTGCAGCGACACCTAGTGTCACATGGGATGCACACAAGGCTGGGACCATGTTTGACTTGGGAGCATGGAGTTTCTGGGGGCCCCGATGTCCTGCAGGGTGAGGGCAGTGCTGACACAAGCTGGTGGGCAGTAGGGTCTATGGGATGTCCCAGGTGAGCAGGTTGGCTGTAAAGGATGGAGTTAGAGCATCACAAAATGGGCAGTTGACAAGGACCTCTCTAGAAGACCAGGCTGGTGAACTTCAATCAGTAGCTAATAGATCAGAAATGGTTTATTCCTTGCACTTTTTGTTTTGTGTTGTCGTAGGTGCTTCAGGAGGCCCACCAGGACCTACGGGCAATCGCCAAGGCCTGAAGGACATCTTAATTTCTCCAATAAAGTCTGCTCCCAGTCATGATCCAGGAGACCTCCTAGTATTGACAGAGACTCAGTAGCTAAGACCTCCTTTTGCATGGCATGGGTAGGCCAGACCTGGAAAAGAGAACCCTGAAGAGCTCCATGAACCTGTGTTCACATTTGGCCAAGACAAGCACCTCTAAGGGGGAGTCCTTGTTGGTGCCCTTGATCCCTTTCTGTGAGCTGTCACCACCAGCTGCAGATGGACTGTTCGCCAGTCTGGGCGGATCCCTGGGCACCAGGGGGTAGGAAGAAAGCATCCTGGTTCTCTGGTCCTTTGCTCTTCATATGCCTGGTGTATTTTTATCTTGAAGGCTCCACTCACACAGAACCCTCCAGGAACCTCCCATGGGGGTGGCATTACCAGCCTATCCATCTTAATGAAATGACTGAAGTGGAAGCACAGAAAGGCTCAGATTGCCGTTGAGCACCGAGTAATCAATCCAATCACTGGTGATAAATCCAACACAGGCATCTTAATGACTGAGAGAAGTTATTAAGACAAACATGGCATTGCCTAGACATGGCTATTTGAGTCTTGACTGTCTGCATCTGTGTGCAAACTGGAAGAAGCTCTGGGCCCCACAGCTGACCTATAAGCAGAAAAACCAAAACCAAACATTTAATACAGTCGAACTGCTGGTTTTTGCAGCATTCTCCAGGTAAGTGTTCATCATAGCTTCTTGCTGCAGTCAGGAGTTTTGCCTGGATGCAGAAATTGTTTTCAGATGTAAACGATGAACTTGCCGGGAGCTGGATCAGGGGCAGGGCTCTGATTGTATCACCCTTTGGTAAAGGTTTCCATGCTGGGTGAGTCTCAGCTGGTGAGAAGACTGCATTTTGTGATTCATGCCAGAAGTCTGATTTTACTCACAGTATCCGCCTCCCCTTCAGCCTGTTTTGTTCATCAGAAGATTCAGTGGCACCCAGTGAATCTTAAACAGCAGACTGGGGAAATAGGAGATGATCTGGCTGTAATGGCAGGTACCCCAGCATCAGAGCTTGTTCTGGGTTGAACGATGACATCACTGCCATCCAGGGAAGAAAGGAAATCACAGCTACCTCTGCCATCACAGGATCCCAAGGTCCCAAGTGCCCATCATCCTTCCGTTCTGGTTGTTATTCACTCCCCAAAGGCAGGACTGTAGCTTGCTCCATTCCAGAGTCGATTAGAAGGATGAAGGTACCATCCCCACCGTTTCCCTTCCTTCTTCCTAAGCCTGGGCCCCTAAGCAGAGGGTAAGAAGTCCAGGGAGGAGCTGGAATATGGGATTCACTGCACACTCACACTTTATTTGCAAGAAGTATGACAATACAAGGTGAATGAGAACAGCAGCAGATCTCAGGAAAGACGCCAGCCCTGGGGGAATGGCATCACCAGCCAGAACATCAACAACATGACTGGGACTTCCCTAGCTGTCCAGTGGTTAAAACTGCATTTTCACTGCAGGGGGTGCAGGCTTGATCCCTAGTTCCATATGCCATGTGTGCATTCGAAGTCACTTCGGTCGTGTCCAATTCTGTGCAACCCTTTGGACTACAGCCTGCCAGGCTCCTCTGTCCATGGGATTCTCCAGGTAAGAATACTGGAATGGGTTGCCATTTCCTCCAGCGGATCTTTCCAACCCATGGATCAAGCTTACATCTCTTATGTCTCCTGGTTGGCAGGTGATTCTTTATCACTAATGCCACCTGGGAAACCCTATATGTTATGGGGCACTGCCTAAAAGTTGTTTAAAATGCTTGAATGTGGGGGGACCATACACATACCCCAGGACAAATTCTGAAGCAGGTAATCTAGAGGGTCAGAAGTGTACCTACCTGGACAGAGCCATGCTGTGGTCCTATGTTGTCTCTGATCCCTCAGTGACCCTAGGCAAGGCAAGCAAACTCTGAATCTCAGTCTCCTCATCTGTAAAATGGGATCCACTCTTTCAGTCACTTATGGAATGTTCACCACCTCCTGGGTGTCAAGCCCTGATTATCCATATATAATCAAAAGAGACTTGATTTAACTTTTGTTAGGAGGTTGAGCAGACAACTCAAAGCAGAAAAGGGGGAAGGATAAGACTAAGGAACAGAGGCTACAGCTTAAAGAAGATCCAGATCAGTAAGCTGGTGTGAAGAGACTGGGATAGGAGGGCATCACCAGCCTTTTGATCTAGGCTCTGGTACCCCGTAGTGATGTAACTTTAGTTAAGTCACAATATCTCTGGCCTTCCCTCTGCTCACCCAGTAAAATGGAATGACCATATATATCTTAAATCATTACCATTATCATCTTTACTTATTAATAAGCTATTTTGCACAGGAATTATATAGTTAATGTTTAGTCCTCACAACAAACTCCATGAGGTAAGTAAGTCTCATTTTATACATCAGGAAAGTGAGGCTCAGAACAATTAAGTAACTTTCCCAAGGACACATCGATATATAAAAGAGGAAAAAAAACAATGTTAAAGCTTTAAAAATTCTTGACAATTATCTAATCTCACTATCCTCAAGTATAACATCAATGAACCCCTTTCTTTTAATGAAATGTTACCTAAAAGTCCATATCATAATCATATGATAAATGTGGAGTAGCTTTTGTTGTGTTGAGGTGAAGGGTTCAGTCCTGTCCAGGGAGATCCACCTGCATTTCCCAACAAACCTTAATGCGTAGGCTTCGATGGGCCAGTCTGTAAAACACTTATCTAGTTTGATCCTTCATTTGCTTAGAAGAAACTAGGACCTTGGAAAGATAAATCTTATGCAAGTCCTCTGCTGCTCACTGATGGAACAGGAATGGTACCCAGGTTTCCTGTGTTCAATCTTCTGGTCCCCATAAACAAGACACTCCCAAATCATATAACCTAATGCATAAAGCATCATTCCCCCTCATCTCCCTCCTCAAAGACCAGGTTTTGATCCTGGGTATCTCTTGACTGTTCTCAGTCTTCACTCCTTCCTTCTTCCAGCCCAGCACCCTACAATGGCTCCAGACCATCTGCAATTACGGAGGAGGCTTTGGATCAGGGAGCAGGGCAGAGAATTGCAGATGAGGTGAGTACAGTCACTGTAGCAGGGGTGGGCATCACAGCAAAGAGCTCAAGTCTTGGTTCTAATCAAAACCTAGATGAGACATGGAACTCAAAACGAATACAGAAGATAACAGTAACGGCTGGAAGAGAGCAGAGTTCAGAATCATTGCAACAGAGCAGTGACTTATCAAGAAACTTTCCTTAATGTTTTTTTAAATTTATTTATTTATCTTTAATTGGAGGACAATTACTTTATAATATTGTGCTGCTTTCTGCATATATCAGCATGAATCAGCCATAGGTATACATATGTCCCCTCCCTCTCGAACCTCCCATCTCTCATCCCATCCCACCCCTTCTAGGTGGTCACAGAGCACTGGGGTAGAGCTCCCTGCATCATACAGTAGCAAATTTCCTCTGGCTACCTAACATATGGTAAAGTATATGTTTCAATGCTCCTCTCTCAATTCATCCCACCCTCTCCTTCCCTCCTGTGTCCACAAATCAAGTAACATTTTAGAAACTGGATTCTTCTTTCGAAAGTAATCTTTCTGGAAACACCGATACGTAGATGAGATCAACGTGAAGCTCTGGTTGACTAGAAGCCTGCTTACTCAACTTCCTTTATTTTCTTCACTCCCTCCATCATGGCATCCCCATAGTACCCCCAAGGAACCAAAGGGCTATGAAGCTCTCTGAAAACCCCTGTCATAGCGAAGGCAAGAAATGGATGAAACAGAATAAGATAGGCTATGCTGTGTAACAAACACCTTCCCCAAATTTCAGTTGCTTAGCCTAACAGAAGGCTTTTTCTCATCCATACCAAGTCTCCTATGGGTCTGGGTATCTTCTCAGGGCAGCTGTCCCCCACAGGGTGGCTCAGCCTCCAAGGTGCTGTTGTGGCACCTCTATCCAAACACGTGCTCCATGATGGCCATTTAGGAACTTGGGTCCCTGTTCCTCAGTGATTCAGTCCAGAAATGCCACTTGTCACTCTCCCTTCTAGCTCATGCAGGAAGCTGAGAAATGTAATCTTCCACTTGTCCAGGAAGGGGCAGGGACCCAGAAATAATACTGTTGTACGGATGAACTTTAGTAATTTTTACCACAACCAGTGAGTAGGGCTTATTAGACAAATTCAGTTCAGTTCAGTTCAGTTCAGTTCAGTCGCTCAGTTGTGTCTAACTCTTTGTGACCCCATTATTGGAGCACTCCAGGCCTCCCTGTCCATCACCAACTCCCAGTGATGTCCATCCAGTCAATGATGCCATCCAACCATCTCATCCTCTGTTGTCCCCTCCTCCTCCTTCCCCCAATCCCTCCCAGCATCAGTCTTTTCCAATGAGTCGACTCTTCACATCAGGTGGCCAAAGTATTGGAGTTTCAACTTTAGCATTAGTCCTTCCAAAGAACACCTAGGACTGATCTCCTTTAGGATGGACTGGTAGGATCTCCTTGCAGTCCAAGGGACTCTCAAGAGTCTTCTCCAACACCACAGTTCAAAAGCATCAATTCTTCCGTGCTCAGCTTACTTCACAGTCCAACTCTCACATCCATACATGACTACTGGAAAAACCATAGCCTTGACTAGATGGACCTTTGTTGACAAAGTAATGTCTCTGCTTTTGAATACACTATCTAGGTTGGTCATAACTCTCCTTCCAAGGAGTAAAGCGTCTTTTAATTTCATGGCTGCAGTCACCATCTGCAGTGATTTTGGAGCCCCAAAAATAAAGTCTGACACTGTTTCCACTGTTTCCCCATCTATTTCCCATGAAGTGATGGTACCAGATGCCATGATCTTCGTTTTCTGAATGTTGAGCTTTAAGCCAACTTTTTCCCTCTCCTCTTTCACTTTCATCAAGAAGCTCTTTAGTTCTTCTTTACTTTCTGTCATAAGGGTGGTGTCATCTGCGTATCTGAGGTTATTGACATTTCTCCCAGCAATCTTAATTCCAGCTTGTGCTTCTTCCAGCCCAGTGTTTCTCATGATGTACTCTGCATATAAGTTAAATAAGCAGGGTGACAATATACAGCCTTGATGGACTCCTTTTCCTATTTGGAACCAGTCTGTTGTTCCATGTCCAGTTCTAACACCTTAGACAAGTAAGCCTTGTATTACAGTTACTGAGTACATTACCACCTGTAAGATACCACCACGTGTACTTTTCAGGTTAAAAAAAAAATCTGAGACTGACTTGGGGTCACACAGCTAAGATTTAATTAACCCTGGGCATTCCAATTCCAGATGCAGAGCCCTGGTCACAACAACAGAGCTCCAGAGAAAGGGAAGGAAGGGAACCTGAGGTTGAAGCCAAATTGGTCAAATGATGTGCATGTAAAAGGAAATTTGAAAATTCACCCTCCCCATTTCCTCACTCACAGTGAGGAGGAATGAGACAGAAAATGTGGCCAGAGATCAGAGTTGATGAGCGTGAACTTGGTGGGAGGGAAATGAACTTGGTGGCCCCCACTCTGCACAGTGTACAACATTTAAAACATTTTGGCGATGAGTCATCCCACTTGAGATATCAGGTTGATGAATTTCAATGCAAGGCTGGATGGATAAGGTAAGTTCATGGGAAACAAATGAATGTGTGCCATTGTAACAAGGATTTGCCCGCGAGGAGCACTGTGCTGTCGACAAAGCACTCAGGTTTTCATCTGCATTCAGAGGCTGGCTGGGCACAGTGCTCTGGGCATAGATGCTGGTGCCCTGGAATAATGTCTGTGGAAGATGCAGTGCACATCCTCAACCACTCTACCAGACAAGGATTCTGGTCCAGATAGACCAGGTAGGCTTGGGAACACTCACCTGGCCGCAGGTGAGTGCAGCTCCTGTCCCAGGAGCCGTGGGGATCCTGTGAGTATGTCCATCGATCGCTGACTCTTATTCTTACATCCTGAGGCTCATCCTTGACATCTCCAGTCAGCCTGTTTCAAACCTTTGCTCTCTGGGCTTCAGGCAACAGGAAGCTCTGATAATTTTACAATCCAAGGAGTCCAAGATGGTGGTTGTATTACCTTGAAGAAGGCAGGTAGATATAGCCAACACAGTGAAGGGTGGTATTACCATGACAGCGGGACCACTCTCAGGACTTGGATACAGGCACAGTCCCTCTCCCCCACTGATAGCATCACAGCCAAGCTCAGAGCAGGACTCCAGCCCCAGCACAGGACAGTTAGGCCAAGAGAAACCAGAGAGACACCATAGCCTATAAAGTGGGCTGAGGGGGAGGAGGACCGTACAGGTGACCTGCCGTCTTGGCTCTGCCTGGCCTCATGCTGGCTGCTATTCTCCTTCCTGCCCTGGACAGGAGAGGCTGGGGACAGAGCCAGGGGGAGCCCACTCTGAGAGGGCAGCCACGTCTCTTACTGGAGTGAGCAGGGTCGGCCACCAATGTCAGGACAGAAGATGGCTCAGAACATGCCTTTGATCCCTGCCCATCAAGATCTCAGACTCCCCGGGTCCCAGTGAGAGATGTTGCTGCTAGCTGGATCTGAAGCCCCTTCCTGTTGCTCCCTGCGCTGGTCTGAGGGCCTCGGCTCTTCATCTGAAACAAGTCTCCAACTGCTCCCTTCCTGCAGGACGTCCTTCCCCTGCTGCTGATTAATTTCACTCATTTTCCTCCCTTGGCAACTCAGTTGTTGCAAGAATTACTCTGAAGCGCTCCATCTGTCTTGGGATTGCGATAAATAATAGACTGGCTCTTCTGGCATTCTCATTGCCTCCTGATCTCAAGGACTTTTCTTTTAATTCACACATGGAGTAGAAATCCCCACGTCTTTCAGGGAGCTGAGGACAGAGATGGAAGGCCAGGTAAGAAGGGACCAGGAGAGCTCCCTCTGGTTAATTCCAACCCCAGTACTCAGAACAAAAATCTTTTCCCCTTCAGGGGGGCAAATCCCTAAGCAAGTGGGTCTCAACCCTGGATTCTCATTAGAGGTATCTGGTATAGTTTTTTTTTTTTTAAACCTGTGTCCAGGGACTTCCCTGGTGGTCCAGTGATTAAGAATCCACCTGCCAATGCAGGGGACACAAGTTCCATCCCTGGTCCAGGAAGATCCCATATGCTTCGGGGCAACTGAGCCCATGCACCACAACTACTGAGCCTGCATTCTAAAGCCCAAGAACCACAACTACTGAAGCCTAGAGCCCATACTCCACAACAAGAGAAGTCCCTGCTGCTGAAAGTCAATATGCCAGCAAATATGCAAAACTCAGCAGTGGCCACAGGACTAGAAAAGGGCAGTTTTCATTCCAATCCCAAAGAAAGGCAATGCCAAAGAATGCTCAAACCACCGCACAATTGCACTCATCTCACACACTAGTAAAGTAATGCTTAAAATTCTCCAAGCCAGGATTCAGCAATATGTGAACCATGAACTTCCAGATGTTCAAGCTGGTTTTAGAAAAGGCAAAGGAACCAGAAATCAAATTCCCAACATCCGCTGGATCATCAAAAAAGCAAGAGAGTTCCAGAAAAACATCTATTTCTGCTTTATTGACTATGCCAAAGCTTTTGACTGTGTGGATCACAATCAACTGTGGAAAATTCTGAAAGAGATGGGAATACCAGACCACCTGACCTGCCTCTTGAGAAACCTGTATGCAGGTCAGGAAGCAACAGTTAGAACTGGACATGGAACAACAGACTGGTTCCAAATAGGAAAGGGAGTACGTCAAGGCTGTATATTGTCACCCCGCTTATTTAACTTCTATGCAGAGTACATCATGAGAAATGCTGGGCTGGAGGAAGCACAAGCTGGAATCAAGATTGCCAGGAGAAATATCAATAACCTCAGATATGCAGATGACACCACCCTTATGGCAGAGAGTGAAGAAGAACTAAAGAGCCTCTTGATGAAAGTGAAAGAGGAGAGTGAAAAAGTTGGCATAAAGCTCAACATTCAGAAAATGAAGATCATGGCATCTGGTCCCATCACTACATGGCAGATAGATGGGGAAACAGTGGAAACAGTGTCAGACTTTATTTTGGGGGGCTCCAAAATCACTGCAGATGGTGATTGCAGCAATGAAATTAAAAGACACTTACTTACTCCTTGGAAGGAAAGTTATGACCAACCTAGAAAGCATATCCAAAAGCAGAGACATTACTTTGCCAACAAAGGCCCGTCTAGTCAAGGCTATGGTTTTTCCAGTAGTCATGAATGGATGTGAGAGTTGGACTGTGAAGAAAGCTGAGCGCTAAAGAATTGATGCTTTTGAACTGTGGTGTTGGAGAAGACTCTTGAGAGTCCCTTGGACTTCAAGGAGTTCCAACCAGTCCATCCTAAGGGAAATCTGTCCTGGGTATTCATTGGAATGACTGACGTTGAAGCTGAAACTCCAATATTTTGGCAACCTGATGTGAAGAGTTGACTCATTTGAAAAGATCCTGATGCTGGGAAAGATTGAGGGCAGGAAGAGAAGGGGACAACAGAGGATGAGATGGTTGGATGGCATCACCGACTCGATGGACATGGGTTTGGGAGGACTCTGGGAGTTGGTGATGGGCAGGGAGGCCTGGCGTGCTGCAGTCATGGGGTTGCAAAGAGTCGGACACAACTGAGCGACTGAACTGAACTGAATTGCTCACCACAACTAGGGGAAGTCTGAGCACAGCAACGAAGACTCAGAGAAGCCAAATAAATAAATACATAAAAAAACAAAAACAGGGTCCAGGTGACACACCTTACATGTTCATACCAATTCAAATGTCTAGAGTTTAGGCCCATGTATTCATATTTTCAAAAGACTCTCCAGATAGTTGTAATGGATAGGTAATTGCCCCTGACAACGTCTTGTATTCCACTAATCCCAGTCTCTGTATTATTTTCTTCCCATCCTCCCATTAATTATTGTGCTTCACAATTATGCAGTGTAGTATTAATACATGTACATATTTCACTCCATGTTCCTCCATCATAGCTGTGAAAGGGACTGCATCTTACAGGTTTTGCTCTACCATCTTGCATGACACCTAGTATGAGATAGATATTCAATGTCTGTTGAACAAACTTGTGAGATTACTGCATGTATGCTCAGTTGCTAAGCTGTATCTGACTCTTTTGCTACCCTACGGACTGTAGCCCTCCATGCTCCTCTGTCCATGGGATTTCCCAGGCAAGAATACTGGAGTGGGTTGCCATTTCCTTCTCAAGGGGATCTTCCCGACCCAGGGATCAAACCTACGTCTCCTGTGATTCTGGCATTGGCAGGCGTATTCTTTACAACTGCCCGACCTGGGAAGGTGTAAGATTATTATATCATAACTATTAACATCACAATTTAATTATTTATATCATAATTTTAAAGTAGAGAAAACCAGGGCCAAGAGAGCTGAAATGTCGGTGCCTACATTTATACAGCCAGTAAGAGACGAGGTCAGGAGTTAAACTCAGGTCTTTTTAGTCTGGAATAATTTCCATAGTCTCCTCCTCTGTACCTCCTCCCGTCCATCTTTCCCTGAGTCTGCCCATGGTCTCCTGTTAGTCTTGATACTGTCCTTCAGGATTATGAAGATCGTCAAGCTCTTGGCCACAGCTCTAAGAATCACCAAGAACCCTGACTACAGTCAAGGCTCATGTGCCCCATTCAGAAAGAAGAGCCCAGGTCTTGTCCAAGGGCTAAAATTAGATAGGAAACAAAAAAGAGTGAGTAAACTTGGATCATGTACTTAACCAATACTTGGTTGTGGGTAATGAAGTTTGTAGCAGTGATGGAAAGAACAGGGCATTGAAACACTGCCCTTTCATTGACAGGTCAAGTGCTCTGCTCTGTGGTGGCAGAGTTCCTGACAGGCAGAACTCTGAACATTGAACACTGATGGAAATTCCATAGAAGAGGATTCTAAACCCATGGGTAATCTGAGGCCCTCAGTTTCTCCTTTGACAAATAAACACTTGCTCTTTGATACAGCCTGCCTTTGAAAGACAGTAACATGTTCTGGGAGACAGTGTGGAGTAGGGCAGTGGTTCCCAATATATGGTCCTTGGACCAACAGCATCAATATCACCCAGGAACACATTAGAAATGCAAATGCTCCTGCCACCCCAGACCTACTGATCAGTACCTCCACTCAGGGTGGAGACAAGCACTCTGTGGCTGACCAAGTCCTCCAGGTGATTGTGATGAAGACTAAAGTTTAAAGGCCACTAGTGTGATGGCACCCCACTCCAGTACTCTTGCCTGGAAAATCCCATGGATGGAGGAGCCTGGCAGGCTGCAGTCCATGGGGTCACTAAGAGTCAGACAAGACTGAACAACTTCACTTTCACTTTCATGCATTGGAGAAGGAAACGGCAACCCACTCCGGTGTTCTTGCCTGGAGAATCCCAGGGACGGGGGAGCCTGGTGGGCTGCCATGTTTGGGGTCGCACAGAGTTGGACATGACTGAAGCAACGCAGCAGCAGTGTGGTGGGGAGAGCACAGATTCCATGGTGAGGCTCATCTGAACTGGAACCCTGAGTCCACCATTTACTTGGTGAGCAGTTTTGCAGTAGGAAGAAAGGAAATCGCCATCTATTGAGCTCTGAACATGAGAAGTCCATGGAATCCCACTTTGTGCTGGCAAGAGTCTGCAGATGCATCTTTCCACCCTAATGCTCACAACTGCCTAAGAGAGTGTCAGCTTTAATCCAGCATGCCCCTATATTCCTGTTCCCCTTGGTCACTCTGGGTAGGCCCAAGACCATAAATCATCTCTCATTCCTGCCCTCTACCTACATGTGACTCTATTTATCACCAAACCTCACCCCATACCCCACCCTCCTTGACCTCCAGATCTTCCCACTGGGGCATGTGGAACTCATGGTTCTTCAGTAGCAAAATCACCTACATATTCAGCATCTGCTTGACAGACACCCAGCTCACCCCACTGAGGACACTAATTCCCACAACCCTCTCAAGTAGCAGCTGTTTTTCTCTCCAACATCTCTTCCAAACTCTGCCCCTGGATTGGGGTACGTGTCTTGTTCCTCACCAATATGATCAGGCAATAGTTCCTCTCTTTTTCTTAATATTCTCAGCTGTTCTGAAGCTCATCAGACCTCCTGCTTCTTCTCATTGCTGGAGTCATCTATAGAGGTGCTCCTCAACTTTAATGAGCATATGAATTGTCTCAAGATTCTGCTTCAGTGGATCTGAAATGAAGAGACTCTGCATTTTTCTTTTTTTGGCCACACAGCATGCAGGATCTTAGTTCCCTGACCAGGGATCAACCTGCACCACCGAAGTGGAGGCACAGAATCTTTACCACTGGACCACCAGGGAAGTCCCAGATTCTACACTCCTAACCAGCTTCCAGAGATGCAGATGTTGCTGGTCCAATAATGTTCTTGTAGCAAAAAACCTACAGGTCTCTGAACCACTCTCCCTCATTTCTTAATAATTTGATTTCTATCCAACACCACTCCTGTCATCACTCTTTGTTATTTTAATGTACATATAAACAATCCTTCCAAAACCCTGACCTCTTAATTCTTTAGTTTGCTTCCCTTTTAATTATCTTGTCTTTCACCTCACCTCCCTTATCACCTTTCTCAGTGACACCATAAACTTTGTCTTTAGTAATAACTACAGCCTCTCAGTGATCTTAATTTCATGCAGCCTACACTCAATCTGTCTGCTCTCTTTACTAATTCCCTGCTTCCAACAGTGCTGTGACTCCACTGAGAGCTCTAATCCGCCACATGCATAGCGTGTTTACCCCACAGCCACTGCCGTCTCATACCCACTTCGTAAATTCACTCCCCTCCTTAACGTGCTGTTATACTCACTCTACAGAATACATTCATTTCCTGGCAACTCCATCTCCTAGCAAAGCTTCTAATTTGACAAATCCAACTCTCTATTTTGCGCCACTCCGAGCACATGATTAGAGAAAAATGCCTAGGCATACAGAGTAATCTTGCATTAATTCATGACAACAAATCACAACTGGGCTTCTATGTGGACCCAGTCCATTTATTTCCCTACTCTCCTAAATTTCTATTTCATATCTTCCACTCCTCTAACTTCTATTTCCTCCCTGCTCTTCAAGTCAGCTGATAACCTTGCTTTTTATTTCACTGAAGCAACTAAAGCAGTCAAAATAGAATTTCTGGAAATTTCCCCTAAAATATCTACTCACCTACCCAAATCTGTATCCATATTCTGGGCCTTTCCTCTTCTCACCATGAGTTAATTTTCCATGAGTTCCTGGCAAAGGCCAGCTCCTCATTTGTACACTGGAACCCAATCCTGCTTGCCTACCCAAGAACATTTCTCTAGCACTTCATCCCTCTTGCTTCTGCATTAACCATGTTTTTCCTGTCTGCTCAGTAATGCCCAATAGTACACAAACATACTCTCCATCTTGAAGATAAAACCCTCCTTTGCCACCCACAAGCCCTTCCAATTAGCCACCCATTTTTCTGTTTCACCTTGCAGCAAAACTCTTGAAAGCATTGTCTATAGTCATCTCCTAGTCTGCTCCTCTCCTTTCAATGTTGTGTTTGTTGGTTTCATCGAAAGTATATTGGACATAAGGAAGAGGGACTAATATGTACAAATACAGTTGAAAGAATAACACAGTACTTGACATCTTAATTTGGAAGTCTAACAGGAATCCGAGACCTGTCATGCCCCAAACAGAATTCTTGATATTGGTCCCTCACTGTGCTCTATCTTCTCTCCCTCAGAAAATAGCAATTCCAATCTTCAAGTTGCTCATGTTAAAAATCACAGTAGCATATATTCCTATGCTTCATGCATGTGTGTGCTTACTAAATTGCTTTAGTCGTGCCTGACATTTTGCTACCCTGTGGACTATAGCCTGCCAGGCTCCTCTATCCATGGGATTCTCCAGGCAAGAATACTGGAGTGGGTTGCCATGCCTCCTTCCTCCAAGGGAATCTTCCCAACCCAGGGATCAAACCTGTGTTTCTTACATATCCTGCATTGGCAGGTGGGCTCTTTACCACAGGCAACACATGGGAAGCCTCATTCATATATCTCACTTTTATTTAATACCCAATCCATTAGAAAAACTTATTTTTAAAAAAACATTTACTTATTTGGCTGCACTGGGTCTTAGTTGCAGCCATGGGATCTTTTAGTTGCAGCATGTGGGATCTAGTTCCCTGACCAGGGATCAAACCTAGGCCCCCTGCATTTGGGAGTGCAGAGTCTTAGCCCCTGGACCACCAAAGTTATTGTTTTTAATATCAAAATACATCCAGAATCTAACCACTGACTACCACACACCTCTAGAGATTCTCGAAAAACACAAATCAAACCATGATCTAGCCATTTGTAACCTCTCAAATCTCACCCCACCCCAACACCCTCCTTCTTCTCCTTTCATTTTACCACTGGCCTCCTAGTTGTCCTCATGCACATCAAGCATACTTCTGCTCACGGCTGTTGCTTTTGCTTTTCTTTCTGCCCAAACACTCTTGCCCAAATGCCCACATGGTCCAGTTTCTTATTTCCTGAAGGTCTCTGTTCCATGACTTGGTCAATTAACTTTTCCCAGTCAGTTTTAGAATGGCACCCCAATTACTCTCTAGTCCATTACCATAAAAGAGCTTTATGCTCTTTTATCACATTCAATATCACCTGGTTATGAAAAAATACATCTATATATACAGATACATATAATACTTATATTTTTATCCTCCCCTTAATAAAATAAGAAACTTCTTATTTGTTGTTGCTCTGTCCCCAGAAACTAACACTGTACATAGCATATACATTCAGTATTTGATTGATGAATGACTATGCTAGAAACCTTTTTTCTTATTGTGCCCTTAACCACTAAGCTATACTGTCTGCCAGAAGTGTCTTGATTTCTCCAAATCTGTACAGTGTACACAACCATATGTATCTCTTAAGCTAAGCTATGTTAAATGCTTAGTACAAAATCTAACATGTATTGGGGCTTTAACTTTGTTAATTTTCTTTCCTCTTTTCTTATGGTGAGAATGACCGTATGTCCTTATTTTCCTGGACGGTCCTAGTTTACACCTTTTGTCCCACTGTCATTAATAATAGTGTCCCTTTTACTATCCAAATGCCCTGTTTACAATGACTTATGATATGGCTATCTACATTTGGGTGCAATTGCAACCTGAGATGCCCATTTAAGCTCATTTAGAGATAATCGCCATGTACTAGGATGTAATGAGTATTTTCACCAGAGCTGGCTCTAGATGGAGTGACATATAATATGCATTCAGCCTGCTTACTTCACAGAACGTTTGTGAATAAAAGATGTGGGCATTTTAAAGCTAAACATATGGGAAAGGATGTTATTAATCCTTTACAGAATAGTATGATAGAATAGGGGTTTCCCAGGTGGCACTAGTGGTAAAGAATCCACCTGCCAACGCAGAAGATAAAAGAGATGAGGGTTCGACCCCTGGGTCAGGAAGACCTCCCAGAGTAGGAAATGGCACTTCACTCCAGTATTCTTCCCCGAAAAACTCCATGATCTGGGGAACCTAGTGAGCTACATACAGGCCATGGGGTCACAAAGAGTAGGGTATGACTGAGTGCGTACACACACACAATAGAAGCGTGGATTTTGAGCTAAAAGACAGAAGTTGAAATCTTCGTTATGACACTTTCTAGCCTGCTGTCTAGCAAGGTCTTGTGACCTTTCTTATCTGTAAACTGGGTCAATGTTATCTGAATGGCAAACAATGTCAGCAGTCTTGCCTTGAGAACCCCATGAACAGTATGAAAAGGCAAAAATATATGACACTGAAGGATGAACTCTCCAGGTCAATAAGTGTCCAATATGCCACTGGAAACAAGTGGAGAAATAGCACCAGAAGGAAAGAAAAGGCTGAGCCAAAGTGGAAATAACCCCAGCTGTGGACATCTCTGGTGGTGAAAGTAAAGTCCAATGCTGTAAAGAATAATACTGCATCAGTTCAGTTCAGTTCAGTCCCTCAGTCATGTCCGACTCTTTGAATCGCAGCACCCCAGGCTTCCCTGTCCATCACCAACTCCCGGAGTTCACTCAGGCTCACATCCATCAAGTCGGTGATGCCATCCAGCCATCTCATCTTCTGTCATCCCTTTCTCCTCCTGCCCCCAATCCCTCCCAGCAACAGAGTCTTTTCCAATGAGTCTACTCTTCGCATGAGGTGGCCAAAGTACTGGAGTTTCAGCTTTAGCATCATTCCTTCCAAAGAAATCCCAGGGTTGATCTCCTTCAGAATGGACTGGTTGGATCTCCTTGCAGTCCAAGGGACTCTCAAGAGTCTTCTCCAACACCACAGTTCAAAAGCATCAATTCTTCAGCGCTCAGCCTTCTTCACAGTCCAACTCTCACATCCATACATGACCACAGGAAAAACCATAGCCTTGACTAGATGGACCTTAGTCGGCAAAGTAATGTCTCTGCTTTTGAATATGCTATCTAGGTTGGTCATAACTTTTCTTTCAAGGAGTAAGCGTCTTTTAATTTCATGGTTGCAGTCACCATCTGCAGTGATTTTGGAGCCCAAAAAAAATAAATTCTGACACAGTTTCCACTGTTTCCCCATCTATTTCCCATGAAATGATGGGACCAGATGCCATGATCTTTGTTTTCTGAATGTTAGGTCCATGAATCAAGGTCAGTGGTCAAACAGGAGATGGCAAGAGTGAATATCAACATTTTAGCAATTAGTGAACTAAAATGGATGGGAATAGGCAAATTTAATTCAGATGGCCATTATATCTACTACTGCAGGCAAGAATCCCCTGGAAGAAATGGAGTAGCCCTCATAGTCAACAAAAGAGTCCGAAATGCAGTACTTGGGTGCAGTCTCAAAAATGACAGAATGATCTCTGTTCATTTCCAAGGCAAATCATTCAATATCACAGTAATCCAAGTTTATACCCCAACCACTAATGCTGGAGAAGCTGAAATTAAACGGTTCTATGAAGACCTACAAGATCTTCTAGGACTAACACCCAATAAAGATGTCCTTTTCATCACAGGGGACTGGAATGCTAAAGTAGGAAGTCAAGAGATACCTGGAGTAACAAGCAAGCTTGGCCTTGGAGTACAAAATGAAGCAGGGCAAAAGCTAATAGAGTTTTGCCAAGAGAATACATTGATCATAGCAAACACCCTCTTTCAACAACACAAGATGATCCATACCAAAATCAGATTGATTATATTCTTCGCAGCCAAAGATGGAGAAACTCTATTCAGTTAGCTAAAACAAGACCGGGAGCTGACTGTGGCTCAGATCATGAACTCCTTATTGAAAAATTCAGACTTAAATTGAAGAAAGTAGGGAAAACCACTAGACCATTCAGGTATGACCTAAATCAAATCCCTTATGATTAAACAGTGGAAGACAAATAGATTCAAGGGATTAAATCTGATAGACAGAGTGCCTGAAAAACTATGGACAAAGGTGCATAACATTGTATAAGAGGCAGTGATCAAGACCATCCCCAACAAGAAGAAAGGCAAAAATGCAAAATGATTGTCTGAAAAGGGCTTACAAACAGCTGAGAAAAGAAGAGAAGTGATAGGCAAAGGAGAAAAGGAAAGATACATCTATCTAAATACACAGTTCCAAATAATAGCAAGGAAAGATAAGAAAGCCTTCCTAAGTGAACAATGCAAAGAAATAGAGGAAAACAATAGAGTGGAAAAGGCTAGAGATCTCTTGAAGAAAATTAGAGATACCAAGGGAACAGTTCATGCAAAGTTGAACACAATAAAGGACAGAAATAGTATGGACCTAACAGAAGCAGAAAATATTAAAAACAGGTGGCAAGAATATACAGAAGAACTATGCAAAAAAGATCTTAATGACACAATAACCATTATGGTGTTATCACTCTCTTAGAACCAGACATCCGGGAGTGTGAAGTCAAGTGGCCTTTAGGAAACATCACTATGAACAAAGATTGTGGAGGTTATGGAATGCCAACTGAGCTATTTCAAACCCTAAAAGATGATACTGTGAAAGTGGTGCACTCGAAATGCCAGCAAATACGAAAAACTCAGCAGGGGCCACAAGACTGGAAAAGGCCATTTTCATTCCAATCTCAAAGAAGGGCAATGCCAAAGAGTGTTCAAACTACTGAACAATTGCATTCATTTCACATTCTAGCAAGGTCATGTTCAAAATCCTCCAAGTTAGGCTTCAGTAGTACATGAATCAAGAATGCCCAGGTGTACAAGCTGGATTTAGAAAAGACAGAGGAACCAGATATCAAATTGCCACCATCCATCAGATCATAGAATAAGCAAGAGAATTCCAGAAAAACATCTACTTCTTCATTGACTACACTAAAGCCTTTGACTTCATGGAGCCAAACAACCCCTGGAAAATTCTAAAAGAGATGGTTATACTAGACCACCTTTCCTGCCTCCTGAGAAACCAGTATGCAGGTCAAGATGTAACAGTTAGAACTGGACATGGAACAATGGACTGGTCCAAAATTGGGAAAGGAGTACGTCAAGGCTGTATATTGTCACCCTGTTCTTTTTATTTATATGCAGAGTACATAATGCGAAAGGCCAGGCTGGATGAAACACAAGCTGGAATCAAGATGGCAGAGAGAAATATCAATAACCTCAGATATGAAGATGACACCACCCTTATGGCAGAGAGCAAAGAGGAACTAAAGAGCCTCTTGATGAAGGTGAAAGAGGAGGGTGAAAAAGCTGACTTAACACAACATTTTAAAAATGAAGATCATAGCACCTGGTCCTATCACTCCATGGCAATAGATAATGGAAATAGTGAGAGACTTTATTTCCTTGAGTTCCAAAATCACTGCAGATGGTGACTGCAGCCATGAAATTAAGAGACTCTTGCTCTTTGGAAGAAAAGCTATGACAAACCTAGACAGCATATAAAAAATCAGAGACATTATTTGCCAACAAAAGTCCATCTAGTAAAAGCTATGGTTTTTCCAGTAGTCATGTATGGATGTGAGAATTGGACCATAAAGAAAGTGAAAGTGAAAGAAAGTAAAGTCGCTCAGTCATGTCCAACTCTTTGCAACCCCGTGGACTGTAGCCTACCAGGCTCTTCCATCCATGGGATTGTCCAGGCAAAAATAATGTAGTGAGTTGCCATTTCCTTCTCCAGGGGATCTTCCCAATCCAGGGATCGAACTTGGGTCTCCCGCACTGCAGGCAGATGCTTTAACCTCTAAGCCACCAGAGAAGCCTCCATAAAGAAAGCTGAGCACCAAAGAATTAATGCATTTGAACTGTGGTGTTGGAGAAGACTCCTGGGAGTCCCTTGGACTGCAAGGAAATCAGACTAGTCAATCCTTAAGGAAGTCAACCCTGAATATTCTTTGGAAGGACTGATGCTGAAGCTGAAGTTGAAGCTCCAATACTTTGGCCACCAACTCATTAGAAAAGACCCTGATTATGGGAAAGATTAAAGGCAGGAAGAGAAGGAGACAGCAGAGCATGAGATGGTTTGATAGCATCACTGACTTAATGGACATGAGTTTGAGCCAGATCCAGGAGATGGAGAACAGGGAAGCCTGGCCGTGCAGCAGTCCATGGGGTAGCAAAGAGTCGGACATGACTTAATGACTGAACAGCAACAACCATCCACCCCCAGGTTATGGTACAAAGCAGCTTAGAAAACTTGTGAAACCTTTGTGAACTCATTGCAGCTACCTGGTCTCCAAGGAAACTTTGACATCCACCAACAAAGTCTTCTCAGACCTCATCAGTTCAGTTCAGTTCAGTTCAGTCGCTCAGTCGTGTCCGACTCTTTGCGACCCCATGAATCGCAGCACGCCAGGCCTCCTGGTCCATCACCATCTCCCAGAGTTCACTCAGACTCACGTCCATCGAGTCGGTGATGCCATCCAGCCATCTCATCCTCTGTCGTCCCCTTCTCTTCCCGTCCCCAATCCCTCCCAGCATCAGAGTCTTTTCCAATGAGTCTACTCTTTGCATCAGGTGGCCAAAGTACTGGAATTTCAGCTTTAGCATCATTCCTTCCTAAGAAATCCCAGGGTTGATCTCCTTCAGAATGGACTGGTTGGATCTCCTTGCAGTCCAGGGGACTCTCAAGAGTCTTCTCCAACACCACAGTTCAAATGCATCAATTCTTCGGCACTCAGCCTTCTTCACAGTCCAACTCTCACATCCATACATGACCACAGGAAAAACCATAGCCTTGACTAGATGGACCTTAGTCGGCAAAGTAATGTCTCTGCTTTTGAATATGCTATCTAGGTTGGTCATAACTTTTCTTCCAAGGAGTAAGCCTCATCCACACCCCCAACTCTGAAGAAACCCAGGTGGTGGAGGAGACAAAGAGAGGGCGTGGCTTTCACATTGCTACAGTGGGGGGAAACCCTGAGAACGCAGCATGGTGACAGCATTTTGCAGATCTCTGTTCTTCAAAGCTGTCAAGCCACCCCTCAGGATACAGGAAGAGTGACAGGAGAAATGTGCAGACAATGTAGGACCATAGGAATTCCCTGAAGAAGCATTAGTATTAGCAATACACAACACTGTCATGCATTATTCTTTATTTTTTCTATTTTAGCTATCTTGCGGATGTGAAGTGGTATCTTTGTGAATGCAAACGCTTTGCTTTTTAAAATTCTGTGGAATCAATAGCTAAGGCCATTAAATTTTTCAAAGAAACAAAGAGAAAAAAATATGACACTGAATAAAGCAAAATTTTTTAAACAGGGCAGTAAAAACAAACTGTGAAAGAAAATATTGATAAAATGGGCTGTTACTGTTAAGTCACTTCAGTAGTGTCCGACTCTGGGACCCCAAAGACAGCAGCCCACCAGGCTCCTCCATCCCTGGGATTCTCCAGGCAAGAACACTGGAGTGGGTTGCCATTTCCTTCTCCAATGCATGAAAGTGAAAAGTCAAAGTGAAGTCACTGAGTCGTGTCTGACTCTTAGTGATCCCATGGACTGCAGCCCTCCAGGCTCCTCCGTCCATGGGATTTTCCAGGCAAGAGTATTGGAGTGGGGTGCCATTACCTTCTTCGTAAAGGGGCTCTACCAATATTAAAAGCTTTTGCTCTTCAAAAAATAAAAAAGCAATCCACAGAATTGGGAGAAAACTTTAACAAAATGCAGTTGAAAAGAGCTTGTACTGAGAATAAATAAAAAAACTTTTACAACTCTAATAAGAAAACAAACAACTCAGTAAAAATGTGTAAATGATTTGAGCAGACACTTTACAAAAGAAGTTATACGAATTAGCCAATAATACATGACAAGATGTTTAATATCACTAGTCATCAGAGAAATAAAAATTAAAAGCATTTTGGGCTACCATTTCACAGTCTGCTAGAATAGCTGAAATTAAAAAACTTACCAGTACCAGTGTTGACAAGAATATGGATCAACTGGAGTTTTCATATATTGCTGATGAAAATGAAAAATGTTATGGTCGTTGTGGAAAACAAAATGGCAGTGTCTTAAAATATTAAACACACTTTAACCGTATAACCCAGGAATTCATCCAAGAGAAATAAAAACCTGTGTTCAAAATTGCATATGTTAATGTTTAGAGCAGCATTATTTATAATACTCCCAAATCAGAGGCAATTTGGGGGTATTATAAATATTCACTCACTGGAGAAAGAATTTTTTTAGTTGTGGTATATTCACATCATAGAATATTATTTAGCAATAAGAAGGAACAAATTATGGGTACAAACAGCATAGAAGACACTCTGAAGTATTATACTGCGTAAAATAAACCAAACACAAATACTGTGAATCTGTGATTCCATTTATATGAATTTTAAGAGAAATTCTACAGTAACAGAAAGAATAGTGGTTTCTTGGGGCCAGATACAGGGAGAGGAATTAATTCCAAAGGGACCGTAAAGATCTTTTCAGAGTGAGGGAAATAGTCAATATCTTCACTGTGGTGGTGTCCACAAATTAGTATTATTTCAAAATTCATCAAATGTGCATTTGATGTGGGTAATTTTTACTGAGTATAAATAATACATAATAAACATAATGACATCAAAACATAGCATAAAAAATGGGTCAAATTGACCCCAGAGGGGAAACTTGGTGTTGAAGAAACTGGTAGGGGCAGGCTGGCCAGGACAATCTCTAACCAGGAGACAAACTCCCCAGCATAGGGAAATTGTTCTGAAAGTTAGTTTAAACATGAACAACAAGAAGAAAATGTTCCAATTATACCAAAGCAATTAATATTTCGAGTTCTGGTTTAGGGTAGTCCTGCTTTGTGTGTGTGTGTATGTGTGTGTGTGTGTGTGTGTGTGTTTTAATTCCAGCTACTCATCTTGTCTGAATGACCTAATTATAGTTCTATAGGTGAGGATGACTTTAATTCAGAATATTTGATTAAGTGCTGTTGTGCTTTATAATCAAAAGTTATTGATGGAAATATTAGTTAAATAGCAACCAAAGATACTACAAAAAGCAATAAATCACCCAGGGACATTTCATGATACTTAGTTAACATTTGGTGGAAAAGATACTTTGAGATCCAAATTCTAGCCTCACCTTCCCTGCAGGTTGTAGGAAACAAAGAAAAAGATACCTCTGCCACTCAAGATGAGCCTGCTATCAACAATTCCAAAGTACATGAAGAAAACTAACATTGAGAAAGATAAACAATAAACTTAGCAATTGAAAAATGGAACTGTGTCCAATTAAATAAAAATAATCTCAAAAAACATTAGCTTTAAAATAAGTATATTTGGACAGAATGGTATGAATCAAGAATGATGGTATGAAAAAGAACATCTTAAATCCTGAAACTGAAAAGTATTCATTGGAATTAAAACATGATAGATGGCATAAGCTCTAGGCTGGATATTATCAAAGAGAGAATTAGTGACTTGAAAGGTAAGTCTGAGGAATTCACCCAGCATATCACACAGAGATAAAAGGTCAAAAATGGGGTGGAACTTAATAAGCATTGATACTAGAATGAGCACCTCCAGAATATCCTTAAGATGAGTATTAAATGAAAAGAATAATAGCAAAGGTGAGAAGTAATAGTCAAAGAGATACAGGATAAAAATTCTTGAAGAAAGATATGGCTGGCTGATGGAGAGAAAGTGTGTGTGTGTGTGTGTGTGTGTGTGTGTGAGTGAGTGATATAATGGAATATTACTCAAACATAAAAAAGCATGAAATTCTGCCATTTGCAGAAACATGGATGGACCTTAGAGAACAGTTGGTGAAATGTTGAAAGGTAAATACTGCATAATACTTACACATGGAATCTAAAAAGTAACACAAATAAATGTACATAGCAAACCAAAAGCAAATCCACCACTACAGAAAACAAATGAGTGATTTCCAGTGGGGAAAGGGATTGGGGAGTGCCAAATTAGTGATAGGGGATTAAGATATACAAATTGCTGTGTACAAATAGTTAGGAAAAAAATATAGTGTATAGTGCAGGGAATTATAACCATCATCTTGGTATAACTTTTAACGGAGTGTTATCTATAAAAATACTGAATTACTATGCTGTATACCTGAAGCTATCATAATATTGTAAACCAACTATGCTTCAATAAGCAAAAGAATGAAAATTAAAGACGCTGGCTTAATATTTACAAAAATATCATCTCTAATACAATGTATTCTGTACTCATCAAGTAATTAAAACAAAATATATAAACTGAGTATGCAACAAATGTACCATAAAAATCACTTTGTGAGAGAGAAGATTTGGACAGAGAAGGAGGATGTCATCAGCAGCACCTTCAGTGTTGTATGTAATATTCTACTTTTCAGAAAACTGAAAAAAAAAGTAACCAAATGTTACCAAATTACGTGGGTTTTCATAGTACTTTGATTTTTTTAAATAGAAAAATATTTTAAAGGGAAATATTGTAGATATGGAATAGTTTGGGGGAAAATTCCCATACAATCTCCTCCAGGGAAGGGCCCTTGCCGTCTTCATTTTTGCTCCCTCTGCATTTGGAAAAGTGTTTATCACTCTGAAGATGCTCAGCGAATGTTGAATAACTAAATAAAAGTCTACCTAAACTCCTAATGACAGAAAAAAGACATTGGGTCTAGTGACAAGCCTGTGCTTGAACCTATTTCCAACACAATAATTTACTTATCTTTCCCACAAGATTTCCCAATAAGTCAACAAGGTGCTGAGGTTACTCAGATGGCAAAGATAATCCCCCTACTCTCATTGAACCTAAACTTAGTACTCTCATGGGATTTCAATGGTTGAGAATCCTAATAGAATGTACAAAGAGAGTGATACTACAATTGGGAATCAAGGAGTCAGGCTCAATAACTTACAGGAAGAGTCTTTCAAGCCATTTTTCTTTTCTCTTTCCAAACAAGATTCCATTCTGATGCCCTTTCCCTTTGTAAAACTGGAAAATAATAATACAAGCAGGAAAAGTCAGGGGAAAGGAGTTATCCAAACCAATAAACTGTTTGCCCTCTGAGAATATAAACATTTACCCAAAATACTGCAAGGAGCCTGCAGGCAAAGAAAAAAATAGACTTCATTTCTTGGACTAAAAAGTGTCACTCTGGCCATCCACTGTCTTTGCAAGATAAGCTCTATGTTGGCAAGGGATGCAACATGCCAGGAAATTGAGGACAGGAGGGTATTTTCCCAAGCTGTATTAACACTTCTTCTCATGCTTTGCAGAGATTAGAACTTTTATCACTGGTTCACACTCCTTAAAAAAAAAAAAAGTGTATTAAGCTGTAGTTTTTAGTGCAGAATAGACCCAAATTGTTCTGTTTCTCAGGATGCTGTGAGCTGATGCAGCTAAACCCTATCAGGGAATCCACACTCCAGTAAACCAAAGCCCTCCAACATTACAGTGGGGGCACCTTCTCATGATTGGGCAAGGTTCTGGATGAGGATGGATTTATGGAAACATCTGTGTTAAAGAGTGGAATGAAGGGGCCACATTTGCCCTCTTATAGCATTTCTCTGGATAGAAGAGAAACAGGAATCACCAAGATAATGCCAACTGGAAAAGGTCATCAAGAAAGTTAGGAGAAGAGCATACAGCTATGGTAGGTAAGAACCAGGGCAAGAATCCCAGCAGGCAGGACACAGAGCCAGGTGTCTGGCAAAAAAATAAAAGGCCAGGCCAAAGTGCTGTGAAATAAAAAGGCAGTGATTTTGACACAGTCACTTACTTAAAACTAACCATTGACCAGATCAGTGCTTTACATCCATGATCTCACTTATTTGTCATAATAATCTCAGGAAGCAGCTCTAATGATTCTCATATTACAGATGAGGAAAGTGAATCAGAGAGATCAAGTAGCTGGTGAGGAGTAGAGACTTGGTGTAAACTCAGTCCCTCTAACCCTACAGCCCAAGCTCATAGTCCTTCTCTTCCCCGGGCACCCTCCTGGTGCCACCTCCCATCACCACTTAACAGGGAGCCTGTGTGCTCCCACCCACACAGGGAACAGTCCTGAGGCAATCAGCCTAAATTTTTAGGTTGCATGACCACACAGCAAGGTCTTTCTGGGCAGGAACAGTGTTTTAGTGTTTCCTATGTCCCAAGTTCCTGGCTTGCTGGAGGAAGAATCCAATTGCCCTTCCAAGTGCATGCACAACACTACTGCTGTTGGGTAGGCAGGTAAGAAGGACCAGGCTGTGGGGCTGCCTGCTGGCCCAGGCCATGGTGGAGCGCTCAGAATGTCAGTTACTCACTCTACTGCCTGACCCAGCTCTTATAAATCAAAGATCCTATTTAACACTGGCTCTTCCCTGGTGGCTCAGATGGTAAAGCGTCTGCCTACAATGTGGGAGACCTGGGTTCGATCCCTGGGTTGGGAAGATCTCCTGGAGAAGGAAATGGCAACCCACTCCAGTACTTTTGCCTGGAAAATCCTATGGACAGAGGAGCCTGGTAGGCTACTGTCCATGGGGTCACAAAGAGTCAGACACGACTGAGTGACTTCACTCTTCACTCACTCATTTAACACTGAAACAAATTAAGTGGGCTTTAACTATCTGTGAAGATCAACTAGGCATCCCAGAACAGCATCAAGGTTCAGGATCCAGCTAGAAAAGGGAGCTGCCGTCCGTCTCTCAGATTCACAGTTTTCCAAGCAAGAGATTTAAAAGCTCGTTGTCAGTGTTCACTCAGCCCACAGGAGGAGCTCTTTTAAGTGCGGGTCACTGTGCCAGGTTACAGGGGAAATGCAAAGGCAAGGACGTGCCGCTGCCCCCCAGAGTTCATTCTATCTGGAATGAGAAGGGCATTGACAACCCAAGGGACTTTATCAATGCCACCTGAGTTTGTGCAGCCTCTGACTTAGTCCACAGTAGGGAGACATGACTACAGTCTGGGGCAGACAAGAGAGTCTCCCTAGGGAGAGTGAGATTGGGTAACGGCTTTCAGCAACGAGCAGAATTCTGGTGACGAGAGACAAGGAAGACAGAGTCTAGATATGGGAAACCATGTGAGCCGATGCACCCACAGAGAAGCTGCAAATTTGGAAAGTTGGGAGGAGGGCAGGAGCCCAAACATGACCGCCTTGAATGTCAGTGTGAAGAATTAGGACAGAGTGATGTGTGCCAACCAAGACCAAACAAGAGCCAGACAAGTACAAATGCTGCCACCATCTGTATTTCTGTAAACATCGGTGCCTGCATTGATAATGAGACGATATTTCCAGGGAAAGGTGGTGGCGGTGGTCGTTTAGTCGCTAAGTCTGACTCTTGCGGCCCCAGGGACTGTAGCCTGCCAGGCTCCCCTGTCCATGGGATTCTCCAGGCAAGAATCCAGGGAAAGGTAGGTGGTTTCAAAGAACTCTTATTAGAGTTCTTGATCCTCCATGGACTGAAAACTGCACGCCTTATAGTAAAAGGCAAGTTTCTTGCTTAATGGTTTTGAGAGAGCCATCAGTCACTATGTAAAACAGGCAGAAAAAGGTACATTTCTAGAAACTAACTAGCATAAGTATCTCTTTGGACAAAATGGAACAAAAAAGAAAGGAGCAGAAAAAAGAATTCTGTATCTATAAGAAGAAAAACATTACAAATTCAAATTAAGTATGAAAAGATCCCTACTGCTCATAGACAAAGGACAAAAGAAGTTTGACCACAACTGTATAAGATTGAAATAGGCCAGAGAGGAGGTATCACAATTGTCAAGAGATTAACACGAGAGGGTAAAGGAAAATATTTTACCCAAATCCCATCTCCCTCTCTGCAAGGTCTTCTCCACTGTGTTTGTGTCTTTTCCTCTTCTGTATCTTAAGAGGACATTAGTCATTGAATTTCCGAGCCGTCTAAATAATCCAGAATGATCTCATCTCAAGATCTTTAGGTGAATTACCTCTGCAATGACACAGTTTCCAAATAAAAGCATTTTCACAGGTTCTAGGATGCTAGGACATAGACATATCTTTTTTAAAACCACCCTTCAATCCACCACAGAAAATATCATTCAGTTCCTGTTGACTGAACATGGCTTTGTTTCCATCAATAGATGAGACAGACTAAAGGAAAATACAATACTCGATTGTATTTTCCTGTAGCCAGGGCACCTCTTGAAGCCCTTAAATAATTCGTTGAAGATGGTTACTCATCTGACTCTTGGAAATGTGCAGTTCTTAGCTGTGCTTATGACATCCAGCAGTATCTTGGGAACAGGCTGTTGAACCAAAAGCATAGTTCAAAGGTTTACAATCAGGATTTCTGGTCTAGCCTCCTGCTCCACTCCACAACGTCTTCTCCAGAGCTCTGCTGACTCATTCACCTCTTCCACTTTATCAACCTACACCCCGTAATAAACTGTTAGTGCAATTATCCAAAGGGCAGAAAGTGGGAATGTTTGTATTTCCTGCCAGGGTCTCTATTTCATGCCAATCTCACAAAAGGCAACATTTAAGCTTTCATTATCTGCAGTGGCTTCTAATACCAGTTTACAGAGAAGTGCTGGTGTAGCTTCATAATTACCCAAGAAGCTTGTTAATAATTCAAGTTCCAGATTGGTATTCAAATGTGGAGCAGAGCCCATGACTTTGTATTTTTAACAATCTCCCCTGGTGATTCTGATGGGTACAGTGAAGTTGAAATGTTCTGGCTGTATACAGATGTTTCTGTCATTGATCTGCCAGAGTTACATACATCCCATGAAACAAATGGGAGTAGGTCTCACAGGCTTGCAGACCCCAGGCAATCCAATCTCTTGTTGCCTCTTTCACCCTAATTCTGCCCACTCTCCCCTCTTGCTGGCCACATTCCAGCCACATTGACCTTTTGTCTCCAGAACTTCCCAGGTCCTTCTTCCTTGCTGTTTCCTCTGCCTGGAACAATTTTCTTGGCTATCTGCATGTCTTATTCCCTTACCTATTTTAGATCTCTGCTCCAGCATCACCTTATATGGGACTCCTTCTCTATCTTAAATGACAAATTGCAAACACACAAAAGCACACTCATCACACCATGCTCCATTGCCTTGCTTTTTTCTTCAGAGCAATAATTAATACCTGTCAGCTTATATGTACATTTATTTTTTGTCTGTCTCACAAGAAGGTAAGCTCCTTGAGAGCAGAAATATTGACTGTCTGTTAGCTTGTTTTTAACTCCTGTTTTCATGCTGTTTGGTACTTCTGGTACTTCTGGAACAGTACCTAGAAGATGCTGCATGTTCAATTGATATGTGATGGATTAAAGAATAGAAGGAAGCATCTCTATCACAGAATCAATAAAAAGCCCATCTTCTTTAAGTATCTTCAGAAATTTCAATAAGAAGATAAAATGTTCTAGATGGTTTCTAGTTAAGAAGATAGAAGATAATCCTCTGTATGTTTAACCTTGAAGAACAGGGTCCCCCAGTTCTGACTGAGTCAAACTCTTCATCAGCAGTGAAATTGAAGGAACTCAGCTCTGAAATTTTTGGAATTTCTCAAAACCTCCCTGAGGAAGTTGCTGCTCATAGAAGAGCCAGGAATGGAAATAAGAGGAGTGGATGGGGCAAATGTGTTCATCTTTCCAAACTGTCCTTTCTGCCTTCCTGAATCATCCAGAACCTATGAGGAAGGAAGCAGCCTTCTTCAGTCATGGGATCTGGGGACTGGTGTCAAGCCTGGAGTAAAGGCTGGTCCAGCTTTCAAAACATGAAGCCAAGAAGGACACAAAGCAACATCTCAGGATGATGGGCAGGTGGTAGGTGGGGGTGGTGCAAGGACCAAAGAGACCAACAGGCCTAAACACAACATTTCTCAAAGAGAGTAGACAGAGAGGCAAGCCCAGACTCCAGGCTATACAAATAAAGGGATGTAAAGAGAGAGCAAGTGGGTTCAAAAGTATAGAGATAGGTAAGATTCAGAGAGGTCCCCAAGGGGCTCTGGAAGGTAAAGGCAGGGACCTCTCACAGGTAGGAGGGAGATTGTTAAAGCCTGAGCCATTTTTGACAATATTGTCCATTGCCAAAATGGAGCTCTGCCACACTGGTAGCCAATCAAGAGGCTTCTATGATAATCTCACTTAGAAAAATACTTTTGGAAAGAAAAATGGGAATTAAAATAGAAGAAAAGTTTGAAAAGAAATTTGATGATTAAGATTCTTAATACAGTTAGGTGCACTATTGAAGTATTTCTTTGTTTCAGTGACGTCAGCCACATCCTCATAGCAAAATGTATATACATATGCATACATACATATGCATATGGGCATCCCTATGGCTCATTGGTAAAGAAACCACCTGCAATGCAGGAGCCTCGGGAGACATGGGTTTGATCCCCGGGTTGGAAAGATTATCTGATGGAGGCCATGGGAACCCACTCCAGCATTCTTGCCAAGAGAATCCCAAGGACAGAGGAGCCTGGTGGGCTATAGTCCATAGGGTCACAGAGTCAGATAAGACTGAAATGACTGAGCACACAGCACATATGCACATGTTCAGTTCAGTTCAGTCGCTCAGTCGTGTTCGACTCTTTGCAACCCCATGAATCACAGCACGCCAGTCCTCCCTGTCCATCACCAACTCCCGGAGTTCACTCAGACTCACGTCCATCGAGTCCGTGATGCCATCCAGCCATCTCATCCTCTGTCGTCCCCTTCTCCTCCTGCCCCCAATCCCTCCCAGCATCACAGTCTTTTCCAATGAGTCAGCTCTTCCTTCGAATTAGGTGGCCAAAGTACTGGAGTTTCAGCTGTAGCATCATTCCTTCCTAAGAAATCCCAGGGCTGATCTCCTTCAGAATGGACTGGTTGGATCTCCTCGCAGTCCAAGGGACTCTCAAGAGTCTTCTCCAACATCACAGTTCCTATGTTACATACTTTATTTACAAAATCTGAACTTCCCCTGCACCCATTAAGTATATACTTCCTGACATTTTCAACCTAATTTTTTCAAAGATAGTTGATCCTTCTTTCATTTATTTTTTTATTGCTTCTAAATGTCAGGCAACTGAATTTTGCGTAGAGATCACAAAGGAAGATGGGATTTTTAAAGATGGAAGCAACTGTAAAATATTTTTAGACAAGTACTCAGCCACTGAAGTTTCATGTTCCACTCATCAGTTGAAAAGAATCACTGGACCTCCCTTCAGAGAGGTGACCTGGTAATGTGTGGGGAATAGACTAGACTAGGAGAAGAAATAAACCATAAGTGGCTCTCACAAACAGATTTATGTTTTCTTCACTCCCTTTGTAGTATTGCCACAAAGAAGATAGAAAAATTCATTCCCTCGCAGTATAGCAGATGATACCACAAATGACCTAATGAAAACAACAAAAAACTACTTTAGGAACACATCATTCAGTTTACATTACTGGTAAAAGAGAGAAAGCAGGAATCCAAGGAAATCAGTGAGCACCAAAGATATCTATGTTGTTTTTGCCAAACTATGGAGAGTTTGAGTTTCTACTTTGATGTCTATGGAATGTATTAGAAGCATAAGCCTAAAGCTTATTGTAGGGTGAATTTAATGGGAGAAACAAAAATACCACGATAGCAAAAGTTTAATCTCTAAGTGTAAAGTTAATAAACAATAAACTTGGCATACAAGCCTGCCAAATGGAATTCCCTGGTGGCTTAGACAGTAAAGTCTGCCTGTAAGTGAGAAACCCAGGTTCAATCCCTGGGTCAGGAAGATCCCCCAGAAAAGGAAAATGGCAACCCACTTCAGTATTCTTGCCTGGAAAATCCCATGGATGGAGGAGCCTGGTGGGCTACAGTCCATGGGGTTGCAAAGAGTCAGACATGACTGAGCTACTTCCCTTCACTTGGCATACAAGAAGAACCGGGGCTTCCTAGGTGGCACAGTGGTAAAGAATCCACCTGCCAATGCAGGAGACAGGGGTTGGATCCCTGGGTAGGGAAGATCCCCTAGAGGAGGAAATGGTAACTTACTCCAGTATTCTTGCCTGGAAAATGCCACGGTCAGAGGAGCCAGGAAGGCTACAGTCCATGGGGCTGCAAAGAGCCGGATACAACCGAGCACACATATACACACACAAAGGAGAACAGCGAAGAAACACGCCAGTCTTGAAACCAGCATTCTCACCTGAGAATTTGTTTAAAGAAAGCATTTTAATACCTCTATATCCAATTCATGCCTTATATGGAATTCAAATAACCTCTAGTGGAAATGTAGTCCAGCTATCCCGGGAGAGTGGGGATTCCAGGAATATATCTAAGGCAGATGTAATTTGCAGTTTTTTTCTCTGCATGTATAGCTTTTAATCCAAACCTCAGAAAATATCCACTGGCAAAATTCCAAGCGAAATAAGCATTTTACAGTTAAAATACACAAGGAAATAAAGAATGATAAAAAAAAAAGTTTTTAATTGTCAAGAGAATCAGACAAGCAACTTTGGGAATAACTAGTTTTGGGAATAACTAGGGCTTGCCTGGAGAAGGCAATGGCACCCACTCCAGTACTCTTGCCTGGAAAATCCCGTGGATGGAGGAGCCTGGTGGGCTGTCGTCTATGGGGTCGTCCATGGGGTCACTAGCAGTCGGACACGACTGAGCGACTTCACTTTCACTTTTCACTTTCATGCATTGGAGAAGGAAATGGTAACCCACTCCAGTGTTCTTGCCAGGAGAATCCCAGGGACGAGGGAGCCTGGTGGGCTGCCGTCTATGGGGTCGCACAGAGTCAGACACAACTGAAGTGACAGCAGCAGCAGGGCTTGCCTGGTGATTCATACAGTGAAGAATCGGCCTGCAATGTGGGAGACCTGGGTTCAATCCCTGGGTTGGGAAGATCCTCTGGAGGAGGGCATGGCAACCGAGGGCATGGCAACCTGCTCCAATATTCTTGCCTGGAGAATCCCGTGGACAGAGGAGCCTGACGGGCCACAGTCCATAGGGCCACAAAGAGTCAGACATGACTGAAGTGACTTAGCACAAATGCACAAGGCACAGAATACAAAATTTTTGATACTTTTTTTATAAAGGAAATGATATTTTTAAAGAGAAGTGACCTAGATGGCAGAGTAGAAAGACCCTGCACTCCCCTTCTCTCACGGGGCACACCAAAATTATGACTATTTATAAAACAGCTATCACAGAGAACAACCTGATAATGACTGGCAGAAAACATTTTCCATAGCTAAAGACATAAAGAAGGAACCGCAACAAGATGGGTAAGAATGGCAGAGATGCAGTGTAATCAAATCCCACACCACCAGAGAAGTGACTCCCAAGCAGGAGAATAATCACAATCACAGGGTTTCTCCCCAAAGAGCGAGGGGCCCAAGCTCTACAGAACGTTGCCCAGCCTAGGGATTCTGCACCAAGAAGCCCCCAGACGGTCTGGCTTGAAGGTCAGTGGGGCTTGCTTACAGGAAAGCCAAAAGGATGTAGAAAATCCGATTTGAAAGAGCTCGAGCAAAAGCTGACACACTCTGAGACCCACCACAGAGGCAGTAACTTGAAAAAAACCTGGGTCAGACCTACCTGTTGATCTTAAAGAGCCTCCCATAAAGAATGGAGGCAACTGGGACTCCTCCTGAGGAGACAGATGCTGGCGTCAACAATTTTGGGGAACTCATACTATCACAAGGATACTAGTACCAACAAGTGATGTTTGGGGGTCCTGCTTCTTATTAGTGCTGGGGGTTCACCCACCTACCAGCTATTCAGCATCGGCCCTGGCACTTCTGAGGCCAAAAAGTAAGCCATGTCATGACCTGGCCTAACCAGTGGGCTGACAGCCTTGGAATAAAGCAGAGCCTGCCAGCCAATCTGGTTGGGAGCAGCCCCACCTACCAGTATACCCACAGAAGTGGACATTGCCACAACAAACAGGCCTGCACAGCCAAAATAGGGGTTACCCATAGAGCATATAGCTCTGGTGACCAAAGGGGAGCATTTTACTGAATCCTAAAGAACGTCTCCTACTTCAGGCTCTGAGTCCAAGATGGGGAAATGTAACTTATCTCCTTGATCCACAAGAAATAAAATGAGAATCAGGCAACATGAGCTGACAGAGGACTATGTTCCAATTGAAAGAAAAAGATAAAACCCCAGAAGAAGGACTAAGAAAAGTAGAAATAAACAATTTACTTGACAGTGAGTTCAAGATAAGGATCATAAAGAAGCTCGACAAACTTGGGCGAAAAGTGGATGAATACAGTGATAAGTTTAACAAAGATTTGGGAAATATAAAAAAGAACCAAAGGGCTTCCCAGGTGGCACTACTGGCAAAGAACACACTTGCAATGCAGGAGACAAAAGAGACATGGGTTCGATCCCTGGGTTGGGAAGATCCCCTGGAGGAGGGCATGGCAACCCACTCCAGTATTCTTGCCTAGAGAATCCCATGGACAGAGAAGCCTGGTGGGCTATATAACATGGGGTCACAAAGAGTCAGACACAACCAAAGTGACTTAGCACACACTCAAAGAAGAACCAAGCAGATCTGAAGAATATAAAAACTGAAATAAAAAATACACTAGAAGGTAATGCCAAAGAATGATCAAACTACAGCCCAATTGCACCCATCTCACATGCCAGCAAAATAATGCTCAAAATCCAGCAAGCCAGGCTTCAACAGTACAAGAACTGGGAACTTCCAGATGTTCAAGCTAGACTTAGAAAAGGCAGAGGAACCAGAGATCAAATTGCCAACATCCACTGGATCATAGAAAAAGCAAGAGAGTTCCAGAAAAACATCAACTTCTGCTTTATTGACTACACCAAAGCCTTTGACTGTGTGGATCACAACAAACTGTGGAAAATTCTTCAAGAGATGGGAATACCAGACCACCTTACCTGCCTCCTTAGAAATCTGTATGCAGGTCGAGAAACAACAGTTAGGACTGGACATGGAACAACAGACTGGTTCTAAATCAGGAAATGAGTAAGTCAAGGCTGTATACTGTCACCTTACGTATTTAACTTATGTGCAGAGTACATCATGAGAAATGCTGGACTGGATGAAGCACAAGCTGGAATCAAGATTGCTGGGAGAAATATAAATAACTTCAGATATGCAAATGACACCACCTTTTGACAGAAAGTGAAGAACTGAAGAGCCTCTTGGTGAAAGTGAAAGAGGGGAGTGAAAAAGTTGGCTTAAAGCTCAACATTCAGAAAACAAAGATCATAGCATCTGGTCCCATCATTTCATGGCAAATAGATGGGGGGAAAATGAAAACAGTGACAGACTCTATTTTGGGGGGCTCCAAAAATCACTGAAGATGGTGACTGCAGCCATAAAATTAAAAGATGCTTGCTCCTTGGAATAAAAGCTATGACCAACCTAGACAGCATATTAAAAAGCACAGACATTACTTTGGCAACAAAGGTCCATTTAGTGAAAGCTATGGTTTTTCCAGGGGTCATGTATGGATGTGAGAGTTGGACTATAAAGAAAGCTGAGCACTAATGAATTGATGCTTTTGAACTGTGGTATTGGAGAAGACTCAAGAGTCCCTTGGACTGCAAGGAGATCCAACCAGTCCATCCTAAAGGAAATCAGTCCTGAATATTCATTGGAAGGACTGATGCTGAAGCTGAAACTCCAGTAATTTGGCCACCTGATGCAAAGAACTGACTCATTTGAAGACTCTGATGCTGGGAAAGATTGAAGGCGGGAGAGAAGGGGATGACAGAGGATGAGATGGTTGGATGGCATCATTGACTTGATGGACATGAGTTTGAGTAAGCTCCGGGAGTTGGTGATGGACAGGGAAGTCTGGCATGCTGAAGTCCATGGGGTCACAAAGAGTCAGACATGACTGACTGAACGAACAGTAGATTAGATGATCCTGAGTAACAGTCATCAATCTAGAAGACACAGTAGTGGAAATGATCCAAGCTAAATAGAAAAGAAGAAAAAAATTTTTAATATGGATAGTATAAGAAATCTCTGGGACAACATCAATCATACCAATATTTACATTATTGGGGTCTCAGAAGGAGAAGAGAGAAAATGAAAAGAGGTAAAGTACAGTTGATTACAATATTGTGTTAGTTTCAGAGGTATAGCAAAGTGATTCAGTTTTATACATATATATTATTTAGATTATTTTCCACTACAAGTTATTGCTAATGCTCAGTCACTCAGTCATGTCCAGCTCTTTGGGACTGTATGAAATATAGCCTGCCAGGCCCCTCTGTCCATGGGATTTTTACAGGCAGAAATACTGGAGTGGGTTGCCATTCTCTTCTCCAGCAAATTTCCCCAACCCAAGTATCAGACCTGCGTCTCTTGCCTCTCCTGCATTGGCGGGCAGATTCTTTACTACCAGCACCATCTGGGAAGCCCCATTATAGGTTATTACAAGATGTCAAATATTGTTCCCTTTGTTACACAGTAAATCCTTGTAACCTATTATATATATGGTAGTGTATCTATTAATCCCATACTCCTAATCTATCCCCCACCCTCTCCCTTTTGGTAACCATAAATTTATTTTCTATGTCTGTAAGTCTGTTACCAGAAATTTTTATATAATCTTTAGTATAAACAAAAAATGCTCTTGTAGTAGATAAAATAAACTTGACCTGTTTGCTCCTAATCTTCTATCTTTGAGAGGCTAAAAACTGCTCTCAGCCCAAAAATATTTTCCCATTCCGGCTACTGAATAGCTATGATACAACAAAATTAGCATTTCAAGCTATTACTGTCTTCAGTTAGATTTTTTTAAATGCATTGTGTATATATAAAATGTTATTAACACTTCTTTGGATTTTTATAAGTATATGTGAAAAAAAAGAATCAAATTCACCATCACCCAAGAGAACAATTAGATCCAAAGAAATCAATACAGTACAATTTTCTTCTATAGAGTTTATTTCATACACACTGCATTAGAGACGTTTTTAGCCAAATTAAAATTTCCAAAATAGATGACAGTATGAGATACAAATTATCAAAAACCACTGGTGTAATGGAAAGACATTTCATGATAACTAAATTAAACTACTCAGTCATGAGGCTGATAAGACAGGCAGGGTGATGAGGCAGATGGTCCAAAGACAGTTCGATGAGATCTGAAATGAGAGATGCTGCCTGGCAGTTCTGGCTAGAGAAGACGACAGAGGAGGGGGCTCCCTTACCAGGTGCGAGACGTTTCAAAGGCAGTTCCAACATTTATGCATATTGCAGAATTTTCCAAACAGCCTGTTTCATGGAGTACACCTACTTATAAGGAGGTTCTTTAAGTATATAACTAAACATAATTTCATTTGTATATCTTGGTGAGACTTTTTGTTAAAAAAAGAAAAAGAATCACAAATCAATTCAGTCTACAGGAAGCCAGGAAAAAGACAAAAAAGGAAATAAAGATGAGACATATTAAGAATTATATAAACCTAACTATCTAACAATCACATTAACTGTAACGGTCAAAACAATTGAATGGCAGATGTTGTTGGAATAAATTTTAAAAATCAAGACTCCCCCAAAAATTCACAAATGAAAAAAATAAAACTTTGGCAAACTGTGGAATCTGTATTTTATTTCAGAAAATATGATTATTTAAAAACTTTACTGATGACACATCTGAAAAGTTAAATCCTTGGATTAATTTCAGTATTCCTGTAGAAAGGCAGCCACCACATCCTATGAATCAGTCAATATGAAAGTTGCAACCTTCTCCCATATTAAGCCCAATCCTCCACTGGATCATGCAAGGCAACTAAGAGGCAATCCCTTTTTAAATATGCTTCCTCTGAAACAAATATTACCTTGAATATTTTAGCAGTATGTTAGAATTTTTAAACTCTCACCAAAGGGAGAACCTTCCCTGAGTCTCAGATTTTTTTAAATCTGTCTAGACAGTGTTTGAAAGGCCTGGGTTTTAGAATCAAACAAACCTAGGTGTGTCAGTCTCTAGTCATAAGTCAGTTCTTAGATAGTGTCCCTAAGCCTCAGTATGCTCAGTTGTTCTTTTTAAAAAGGGGGAGGGTAGTAATTTGACAATTCAAGAATGAGAACTGAAACAGCTCATCCACTTAAAATACCCAGCATGGTTCCTAGAACACAAAATTCTTAATACATGTCATCAAGTTTGCCAGCCGTGCAGCAGGGGGCCCATCTGGTACCATACCTCTTCATCCAGCCCTCATTTCCTCAAGTCTTACCGGGGTTTCCTCCAGCCTTTCCTCTGCAAACTGAATCCTAACACCTTCCCTCAAACATTCTCAAACATCGTTCGATTCTTGAGTAAGTGTTTGTTTGTTGCACATGTGTTTTAGAGATAAAAATAACAATCCCATCTTGTTATTCTTATCATCTAGGCAATCCTAAATTTGCACTTTCCCTGACATTTTATTTGAGTCATCCTTGATCCATAATTCCAATTGAGTCATAAATAAAACATCACATATAGGTTACACATCACATTAGATGATTTTAGGTAATTTCCTGAAAAATCTATGTATAAATTATTTACTTTCCAAATGGTAG
>SJYQ01000408.1:448029-497378 GCA_006410935.1 Redunca redunca | reverse complement strand
CTAAGGTGAATTATTTTGTAAAGCAAAGCATTCATTTTCAGTATCATCAATTATTTCCTCATCTGTCTATTTTATAAGATTGAACTTATTATTTATCACATTTGCTTAAAACATAACTCTTTGTAGATTTTACCAGTTATTTGTATATTGTAACCAGATGGTAAAGAACATTAACTTTTAAATCTTTTCTTTAAGGCTTTGTCTCTCCCTCAAGCTGTGTTGAATGTTTGCACCTCCATCTTTGACCAGTAAGTTTACTGGAAAAACAATTGAGACCACCACCATTCCAGATACTTAAAGCTACAATACAATAGGAATCAACTGAACAGAAAATTTAAAAGGTTTAGGCTGTGTCTCTATTGATAGAGTGAATCCTAATTCACTCTTATTATTAACTCTTGTTATTATTCACTCTTGTTATTAAGAGTGAATCCTAATTCACTCTTCAAAACACATTTCTTGGGTGAGAGCCAGTATGATAATTGTGTTTAAGAGTATGATGATTATGCTATTTCCATCTACTTTGCATAAATTTGAATAATACATTCAAGTGGCCCTAACCCCACATATGTAACAATTAGTGCAATTAATTTGTACGAATGTGTTTCATCTCTGTATTCTGGGCATGACGCACATGAAATGTATAACAGGGTCTGAAATCCACCAGTTAACCTCCCAATAATATTTTGCGAAGACATATTCTGTGAGACAGTCACCTATTCCTGAACAAGTGTCAAAACAATTAATCTGAGACTCAGGAAAAGACTACTCTGACAGGGGGAAGGAGACTTTGAAATGATGCAGAATTCAGCGCTTGACTGGGGCTCCATGTGTCTTAGGTAAATCTAGGGACTGCTAGTTTTAGGAGTAAGTGGATAGTTCAGGGGGCAGTGGAAGTTGGTATTTCTATAGGCACAAAAATATGCAACCTCAGACCAGCCTAATAAAATATTCCCACATACATAAATTCTAACTCTGTGCCAAGCATTTTGCTAATCAGCTGGCTTACATTATTGCCTCTTTAGTTCTCACAGTACCTCTTCAGAGATAACCACTAGAATGGCCATTGTTCAGAGGAGGACACTGAGACTTGGAAAGTTGAGTCTGCCAATCCCTCATGCCTTCCCGTCGCCACTCTGCTCTTCCAAGGCAAGCTGTGCCTGTTCCAGCTGTGGTTTGTCCAGGGGGTGGCAAGTCATCTGTTAATAGACTTGGATCATTCCTGAAGTGTACCCTGGTTTCTGTGTCTTCATCTGTTCTTTCCCTGAGAAGCAGAGTCTGTGAGGGCAAGAAACTTGGGGGTCACACTTGTCCTTGTAGCCCCATCCCAGCGTGGTGTTGTTATTGTTGTTTAGTCACCAAGTTGTGTCCGACTCTTTTGCAACCCCATCGCCTATAGCCCACCAGACTCCCCGGACCATGGAATTTTCCAGGTGAGAATATTGGAGTGGGTTGACATTTGCTCCTCCAGGGTATCTTCCTGTCCCAGGGATCAAACCAGCATCTCCTGTGTATCCCGCATTGGCAGGCAGACTCTCTACCACTGAGCCACTTGGGAAATCCACCCATTCCAGCATCAGTCAGTCAGTCTCTTCAGTCGCTCAGTCGTGTCCGACTCTTTGCGACCTCATGAATGACAGCACGCCAGGCCTCCCTGTCCATCACCAACTCCCAGAGTTCACTCAGACCCACGTCCACCGAGTCAGTGATGCCATCCAGCATAGTGGGCTGCATATCATTAGACCTCCACGTGTAAGGAGTAAATGACTCTGTACCTCTGTGAAGCTCCATGCTGAATATGGGGGGATTAGCTAGCTCAGTGTTGATTGGAGGAAATTTCACCTCCTCCAAATGTTTGAAAAGGAGGCGCCAGCCTGGGGTGGATATAAATATTGTAGATATTAAGGGACAGTCCAACACAACTATCTCCCTAGAAGTTAGAGTTCCAGAAAGTGATGAGGGCTGAGGTTGGTCATCAGGATGCTATGACGTGTCAAGGTGGTGACTCAAGTAAACTCTGAGAAAACTGTTATCTATCACGATGCTCCCTGCGTTTTCTTATGATGGGGCTTTCCGTGAGTATACATTCTTCGTTTTTGATCTAAGAATCTATGGTGTGAAATAAATATGTGCTAAACATGAAGGATACAAGGATGTATGATTTCAAATAGTTTTCCTTTTTCTTCTTTTTGTCTCTCTTTTTAAAGCTAGAAATAAAAATTTAAAAATAATAGTAATATAAATCAGTCATAGGTATACTGGCTGGTTTATGTTATGTATGGCAGAAATCAATGCAATATTGTAAGGCAATTATCCTTCAATTAAAAATAAAAATGTTCTTAAAAAATAATAGTAATAACAGGAAGACCTGTTAGAACTCTGACTCAGTAGCAGCTAATCAAAGATCTCAGTAGCGAAAAACAAAGTTCCTCTGCCTCGCACATGGCTGTTCATACAGCCCAAGCCTTTGTTCATCTGCCCAACAGCCCAAGCAGTTTCATCTGTCCAGAATGCCTTAACATCTTTCTTTACCTGACAGCTCATCAACTAATCAACAGAGAGTCTGTTCCTCCAGACCCTCCCTTTCATTCCAGGTGCCTGTCTCTATGCCCTTACAGCATCCATGGCCTTCTTTAGCCAGAGCCTGCATCACACAGCTTCATCATCCGTTTGCTGGTCCGTCTCCTCTACCCACTGGTGAGATTCTAGAGAGCAGGGAAGCATCTTATTCATCTTTGTCTCCTCAGGTTCTCTGTCACCAAAGTACCTCCCTGTAATAACACTCAATAATGTTGAACTTAACTGAGCAAGGACAGAATTGATGGAGCAACTGTAACTGAGAAAGCATGGGTACATTTGAGCAATCTGGAGGCTATCAAATAAGAACTGTCAGCTTCTTCTCTCCCACCCCAAACAAACCACTCCAAAATCAAGATCTCCAGACTAGGGATTTACCCACCTTTTAAATAGCTAAATCCCATCATATGTCTTCAATGAATCAGAGATATGTTTGAGAGCTTTGAAAAGATCAAAGGGATAGAAAATGGATTTTAGAGATGCAAAGGAATATACAAAGCCAGCAGAGATACTTTGATCCACCACAGAGATGTCTGAAAGGAGACCTGGGAATATGCAGGCATTCAGGGAGTGCTGTGTTGGCATTAGAAGTCCCCAGAAGAAGAAGCCATGAGCCATGAACTCTTTTAAAGTGGGAGGTTAGACAACTGAGACCTTGGGGATAGCATTGATCAATTCAGCAAGTAAAAATATAGGATGCTTAGTTAAATTGGAGTGTCAGATACACAATAGATAACTTTTTAGTATAAGTCAGTTCCATTAGGCAGAACTGAGTGTCCTTTATTTTATCTGGCAACCCTACTTCAGGGAGAACTTTTAAGACTGAAGCATTTGTCCAGAATAATTTAACACCAGCGGGGTGATCATCATTTCCAGGTTTCTTAGGGAAGAGGATATGAAGCACTACTCTCTGTATTCAAAGTAGAGGTATGAACAGGAAGAAATGGGGTCAAATCAAAGCCTGAAAGAGCTCATTTGAACATTAAATGTATGTCACATTCTGGCACTTTTATTAAAAGTATCTCCAAAAATCTTGCAACATACAAATCATTGCATCATTTAATGACAAGTCAACGATGCTCAGAAAGTTAGGTAGTTTGCCAAAGACCCCACAGAAGTGACAGAGACATGACTCTTTGGTGGTTCTGCCTCACTTGAAAACCATACATAGTCGACTGCTAACCTGCTATTCTCCTCTCTGCCTTCCTGTCTCTAGTAACTTTCTCAGTATTCTGCTATCTTCATTTTTACTTAGAACATAAGAACATCATGTTGTCATTCAAGAGAAATTTGTTTCAGGAAAAAAAAGAATCCTGGGTGCCTTTAATAGAGTTGGTCCAGACTAGCGTCTCGTGTCAGGAGAGCACCATGGCACAGTATCCCTAAGCCCACATGTTTCTTACCCTGATTATAACTCTTCACGCAATTTCCTATTTGGAAGAAAGAAACCAGATGGGAATATTTTTTCACTTTCTTTTGAGTTTCGAAGTTGCTTAAGAAAAGTAAACATATGTATCTATGAATAAGTGAACCCATTCCAAGGGATATAGCTAGGCCCTTTCTATGCAGCCATGAAATTAAAAGACGCTTACTCCTTGGAAGAAAAGTTATGACCAACCTAGATAGTATATTCAAAAGCAGAGACATTACTTTGCTGACTAAAGTCCGTCTAGTCAAGGCTATGGTTTTTCCTGTGGTCATGTATGGATGTGAGAGTTCGACTGTGGAGAAGGCTGAGGGCCGAAGAATTGATGGTTTTGAACTGTGGTGTTGGAGAAGATTCTTGAGAGTCCCTTGGACTGCAAGGAGATCCAACCAGTCCATTCTGAAGGAGATCAGCCCTGGGATTTCTTTGGAAGGAATGATGCTAAAGCTGAAATTCCAGTACTTTGGCCACCTCATACGAAGAGTTGACTCATTGGAAAAGACTCTGGTGCTGGGAGGGATTGGGGGCAGGAGCAGAAGGGGACAACCGAGGATGAGGTGGCTGGATGGCATCACAGACTTGATGGAAGCGAGTCTGAGTGAACTCCGGGAGATAGTGATGGACAGGGAGGCCTGGCGTGCTGCAATTCATGGGGTCGCAAAGAGTCGGACACGACTGAGCGACTGAACTGACTGAAGAAGGTAGAAGCCCACAAGTTCTCCCCTAAACCCCTCTCTGCTGGCTCCAGGAAGAGAGGGAACCTGTCTGTCTTCCTTGTATTTGAATTATTATAGCCCAGTAGAGGGACACGGCAGACCCTCAGTAAATATCTGCAGGAATGACTCTCTCAGTGCCCAGGTACCAGAAATTCCATTCATTCTTCTGAGTCCGTTTGTGTAAAGGGCAAAATTTATCCACATGTTGACCTGATTGAGTGGTCAGCTCTTTCCTGGGAGGTAGAAATGTTATGTCCAATAAGGAGTTAATATCCTACATATATAAAGAATTCATGTATATTAATGGTGATTGATTTGGCATCCCTGATGGCTCAGCAGTAAAGAATCTGCCTGCAATGCAACAGAAGTAAGAGACTCAAGTTCGCTCCCTGGAGCAGGAAGATCCCTTGGAGGAAGAAACGGCAAACCCACTCCAGTATTCTTGTCTGGAAAACCCCATGGACGGAGGAGACTGGCATGCCTCACTCCATGGGGTTGCAAAGAGTCAGAACTGAAGCAACTCGGCACGCACACAGAGTAACTCAGGGAAGATGTTTTACATACTATGATACAAGGGATCTTTATTATTTTCATAGTCACTACCCTATACATTATAGACAACCAGCTCTTAAAACTCCATCCTCTTTTTCATGTGGAAAAAGCTAAATATGAAAAATTTACTCCTTTCAGTGACTCTTCTCCGTCTTCAAAATCTCTCCCACTCGGCCAGGAGAATGGGTGGGCGGTGGCTGGAGCTGTAGCGGGAGCCTGGTTGGTAAACGACGTGGCGTCTGTGCTGTGGCTGTGACCCCCATAACGCTGCTCTCCTCCCAGCCACGGCCATCACCAGCTCTGCGTGATGGATCCCATTACCTCACAGGGCAAGAATCCAGCTTTATAAAATAGACTTCACATTTGGTCTCCTGGCCCTGCATGGGATGGAGCCTCTTTCATCTCCAGAGGCCTGGGGGCAGGAGGGAGAAGGGACAGTTCAGGAAGTGTACACCAGACCACAGCCTGAGCCCAGACGCTGCAAACCCTGCTCCCCTGGACTGCTGGGACCTTTGGCTCCATGGACAAGAGGGGAGGGTTCTGATGCTCGCCTTGGTCTTGCCCTCCATCCAGGACAGTGAGAGGACCTAGGTGGAGAAAGAGGCTCAACAGAGTGCCTGGCTGGGCCCATTCTCCATCATGTGTCAGACATCCTCCTCACATTATCCTCACATCCCTTTCAGCTGACCCACACCTCCCAGAAAACCTGGGTCATTATCTCCCTTGGCCAGACATCAACTCCCCAGATCTCCCTCCCTGGTATGTCGAGGGAGGCATTCTTCTGCCTCTTACTCCATTTCCACTCCGAGGAGTGAAATGTCAACCACAAATATGTCACAGGGACACATTTCTTTATCAGTAGAAATTCTGCAGCTGAAAAACCGCACAGTGTCCCACCACAACCACTTAGATATTGAACAGCCCTCTGGACTCAGCCAGTAGAGGCAGCCGGGGCCCATCTGCAGCATTCCCCCTTTGCACAAGTACTGAGTCACCTCCAGGTCACTGCTTGCCCTGCGTGATGCTGAGCATTTTACACAGTCAATGCAGGAGAGGGAGGAGATGGGGGTACGATCCCTGGGTGGGGAAGATCCCCTGGAGAAGAAAATGGCAACTCACTCCAGTATTCTTGCCTGGAAAGTCCCACAGACAGAGGAGCCTGGAGAGCTGCAGTCCATGGGGTCGCAAAGAGTCAGACACAACTGAGCAACTAACATTTTCACTGTCACAGTGCTGCCTTGGTAACCACAAACGAGGTTACAGATGAAAATACCTAGCATGGTTCAGACACACCACAAATCTTCAGTAACTGTTACTTGACTCAAACTCTTTTCCTGGTGATCAAGTCTCCACATAGGACCCTAGAGTGTATTGTGGAGACACTGGAAGGCCCTCCAATATCATCAGTTTGCACACTTTAGGCTGTAAGCAGGTTCAGAAATTTTCTGAGAATTTATGTTCCAACTTTTCTGCTCTGTTCTTATTTATTTACATAATATTATATATTTAAGAGAAGAGCAGTTGGGGACATTTTTATTTTATTATGAATCAGATAAGGAGCATCAAAAATAAGAAAGAACTGTTTTATTTGAGTCTTCATGACCTTTAGTCTCTTAGGGCTTCTCAGGTGACACTAGTGGCAAAGAACCCACGTGCCAAGGCAGGAAAGGAGAAGGGCATGGCAACCCATTCCAGTATTCTTGCCTGGAGAATCTCATGGACAGAGAAGCCTGGGGACTATGGCCCATAGGTCGCAAAGAGTCAGACACAACCGAAGTGACTTAGCACACACACACGACATTGGTCTCAGACATCGATTAGAAACTTTTTACATATTATGATGAGCACCTTCCAATCATGCAGAGAGACATCCCCAAAGGCAATAATTTTCCATGATTACTCATTTGCCTAACATATGCATATAAACACACATATATTTTTATATCTGTTTATAGCTTTATTACTCAAGTGTCTGTGATCCTCTTATTCAAGATAAAATTTATGTTTCAGCTGGTTTGAAAACCAAGACACTTGCCTTTAATGGGCTGCCTCTCCAAGTCAATGGGGGGAGGAGAAGCTTGGGAAGGCTCATCCCCACTGACTCTGCTCCTGGCTCCCCTAGAATAATGATCTCTGGAATCTGCAATCTGCAGCTCATGCTGGACTTGGGCAGCAGTATGTTAATCCCTGGGGACCTGCACCCTCCACTCTGAAGACTTACTTAGCACTTGCCTGTCTGCTTCAAACTTAGATTTAAAAATCCGTTATGAGAATGGCCTGGACCACTGACCCAAGGGGGTGATCCAAGACCCCCAAATAAGTTTACCCACATTGGATGAGTGACAATAAGGGAATCCTTGGAGTAGATCCTTAGGGACCAGTTCCTGGTCTCCTCCCTTCTACTCCAGAGCTCTCTTGGAAAAGGCTTTTTCATAACATGGAATTTAAAATATGTATAGGGGACTTCCCCGGTGGCCTAGTGGTTAAGATTCTGAGTTTTCACTGAGCTAAGAAGTGTTAAGTGTGTTAGTCACCAAGTTATGTCCAACTCTTTGTGACCCTATGGACTGTCACCCACCATGTTCCTCTGTCCATGAAATTCTCCAGGCAAGAATAATGGAGTGGGTTGCCATGTCCTCCTCCAGGGGATCTTCCTGATCCAGGAATCAAACCCACATCTCCTGGATTGCAGGTGGATTCTTTACCATCTGAGCTACCAGGGAAGCCCTTTCATAGCAGTGGACTGAATTCAATCCCTAGTCAGAGAAAATCCCACAAGCTGTACGGTGCAGTCAAAAAAATCACAAAATAAAAGTATAAGACTTGAATAATTTCAAAGAGCAAGAAGAGAATTCTAAACTGAGGTTTTAAAAAATGAAATTTAATAATTCAATGTTTGATAATTAATTCACATGTTCACCTTAACTTCCCAACAGACATACCAGGTCTTAGGAGAGAGAACAAAATTTACCTACTGCATGTCTTATCTGTGTCCCAAAGCTCCCATCTCAGAGGTAGATATTAGCGAGTTCCTAATGAACATCATTAATTATTGCTCTGAACACCACTGTGTGGGAGATACACACACAGATAAGACTGGGTTTTTTTTGTTTTTTTTTTTTCTTTGCAGCCAAAGATGGAGAAGCTCTATACAGTCAGCAAAAACAAGACCAGGAGCTGACTGTGGCTCAGATCATGAACTCCTTATTGCCAAATTCAGACTTATATTGAAGAAACTGGGGAAAACCACTAGACCATTCAGGTATAACTTAAATCAAATCCCTTAGGATTATACAGTGGAAGTGAGAAATAGATTTAAGGGACTAGATCTGATAGTGTGCCTGATGAACTATGGACAGAGGTTGGTGACATTGTACAGAAGACAGGGATCAAGACCATCCCCATGGAAAAAAATGCCAAAAAAGCAAAATGGCTGTCTGAGGAGGCCTTACAAATAGCTGTGAAAAAAAGAGAAGTGAAAAGCAAAGGAGAAAAGGAAAGATATAAGCATCTGAAAGCAGAGTTCCAAACAATAGCAAGAAGAGATCAGAAAGCCTTCCTCGGTGATCAATGAAAAGAAATAGAGGAAAACAACAGAATGGAAAAGACTAGAGATCTCTTCAAGAAAATTAGAGATATCAAGGGAACATTTCATGCAAAAATGGGCTTGATAAAGGACAGAAATGGTATGGACCTACCAGAAGCAGAAGATATTAAGAAGAGGTGGCAAGAATACACAGAACTGTACAAAAAAGATCTTCACGACTCAGATAATCACAATGGTGTGATCACTCACCTAGAGCCAGACATCCTGGAATGTGAAGTCAAGTGGGCCTTAGAAAGCATCACTACAAACAAAGCTAGTGGAGGTGATGGAATTTCAGTGGAGCTATTTCAAATCCTGGAAGATGATGCTGTGAAAGTGCTGCACTCAATATGCCAGCACATTTGGAAAACTCAGCAGTGGCCACAGGACTGGAAAAGGTCAGTTTTCATTCCAATCCCAAAGAAAGACAATGCCAAAGAATGCTCAAACTACCACACAATTGCACTCATCTCTCATGCTAGTAAAGTAACACTCAAAATTCTCCAAGCCAGGCTTCAGCAATACATGAACCATGAATTCCAGGTGTTCAAGCTGGTTTTAGAAAAGGTAGAGGAACCAGAGATCAAATTGCCAACATCTGCTGGATCATGGAAAAAGCAAGAGAGTTCCAGAAAAACATCAACTTCTGCTTTATTGACTATGCCAAAGCCTTTGACTGTGTGGATCACAATAAACTGTGGAAAATTCTGAGAAAGATAGGAATACCAGACCACCTGACCTACCTCTTGAGAAACCTGTATACAGATCAGGAAGCAACAGTTAGAAATGGACATGGAACAACAGACTGGTTCCAAATAGGAAAAGGAGTACGTCAAGGCTGTATATTGTCACCCTGCTTTTTTAACTTATATGCAGAGTGCATCATGAGAAACGCTGGACTGGAAGAAACACAAGCTAGAATCAAGATTGCCGGGAGAAATGTCAATAACCTCAGATATGCAGATGACACCACCCTTATGGCAGAAAGTGAAGAGGAACTAAAAAACCTCTTGATGAAAGTGAAGGAGAAGAGTGAAAAAGTTGGCTTAAAATTCAACATTCAGAAAACCAAGATCATGGCATCTGGTCCCATCATTTCATGGGAAATAGATGGGGAAACAGAGGAAACGGTGTCAGACTTTGTTTTTCTGGGCTCCAAAATCACTGCAGATGATGATTGCAGCCATGAAATTAAAAGATGCTTACTCCTTGGAAGGAAAGTTATGAGCAACTTAGAAAGCATATCCAAAAGCAGAGACATTACTTTGCCAACAAAGGTCCATCTAGTCAAGGCTATCATTTTTCCAGTAGTCATGTATGGATGTGAGAGTTGGACTGTGAAGAAAGCTGAGCGCCGAAGAATTGATGCTTTTAAATTGTGGTGTTGGAGAAGACTCTTGAGAGTCCCTTGGACTGCAAGGAGATCCAACCAGTCCATCCTAAAGGAAATCAGTCCTGGGTGTTCATTGGAAGGACTGATGCTAAAGCTGAAACTCCAATACTTTGGCCACCTGATGCGAAGAGTTGACTTATTGGAAAAGAGTTTGGTGCTGGGAGGGATTGGCGGCAGGAGGAGAAGGGGAGGACAGAGGATGAGATGGCTGGATGGCACCACTGACTCGATGAACATGAGTCTGAGTGAACTCCGGAGTTGATGATGGACAGGGAGGCCTGGGGTGCTGCAATTCATGGGGTCGCAAAGAGTCGGACAAGACTTAGTGACTGAACTGAACTGATAAAGAGGCTTTACTTGTTATGTAAAATAAGTGACGTGAACATGCTGAAGCATAAGAGGATCAAATTGTTCCCTAACCACTGCCTATTCTCAGAAACCCAACCGAAAAAGAGGAATGACTCATCTTAAATCCACAATCAAAGAGAAAGCACTTCTTTCTTTTCTAAACTCCACTTGGGAATTAGAGTCCAGGATGGATGAACATAGTTAGACTTGATCTAAACAAAATTGGGAAACATGGGCCAGCAAAATTAAGTCTGCTGAACTGTATCAGGAAGAATTTGCCATCTGGTTGTGTGTGGACATCCTGTGCTGTTTGTATGGGGGACAGTTTCCACTGAAGTCAGGACTTGCCCAGTGTACCTTATGGCATCAGATTTCAGGCCTTGTCTGGGACACATTGCCCCGGGCACACAGTGCCCCTGTCTTTTGACAAGGGTGATGTTTTTAAAGTGTTCCATGAACTAATCACAATATCTGCCCCTCATTAACACTGCACTACCTGCCTGCCATGATTCTAAGCATTTTAGGGGCATTTTCTAATGTAAGCTTGTCAGCAGTCTTCTGTCATAGACAGCATTAGACCTGGTTTGTAGATTAGGAAGCTGGGGCCTAGAGAAGGTAAGCATTATTATTATTATTTTAATTGGAGGATGATTACTTCACAATGCTGTGTTGGTTTTTACTGCACAACATGAATCAGCTACATGTATACATATATCCCTTCCCTCTTGAGTCTCCCTCTGTCCCACCTCTCTAGCCCAATTCACCCTCTGCAGCCTGTTGCACCTTATTGTGAGTTCACCCTGCTCTCTGCCCACTTGGACACAGCCAAGGTACTGGGAACCCAGGGAAGAAATGGCCTTGACTTTATCTCTTTGACTTTCTTGTCTTAATTTTTCACGAAAATGTATACAAGAAATAAGAGGTTAGAAAACTCAACCTGGACCTATCTCCCCAAGCAGTGAGGAGTTAGGTTGACCAGGGATCTTTGATCTGTGTTCTCTGCAGGTAGAGGCTGGGCTCTTACCGTTCAGTGTAATGGTTCTCAAAGTGCAGCCCTGGAGCCAGCAGCATCAGCATCATCTGGGAGCTCACTAGAAAGATAGGTTCCTGGGCCCCACAACTGAAAGGGAAACCATGGGCGTAGGAGTCAGCAACCTGTGTTTTTAAAGCTCTTCGGGGATTCTGAGGTTCAGCAAGTCACAGAACCTCTGGCTTAGTGAAATAACAAACAGATCCAGAAAGGGCTTAGCAGTGAAGCCAGTGAAATGCAGGAGGTCTGGATTTTCAAAACTAGTCTTGTGAATTTCATATTTAGAATCACAATATCATAATATGAAATGGGAAGAAAGTTTGGGCGCTTTTTCATTTACCTCACACTTGGAAAAACTGAAGCCCAGAGAGGCAAAGTGTGTTATTCCTAGTCACAAAGCAAACAAAGATGTTCCAGAGCCTTCCACTGGAACCAGGCCCCCTGCTCCAAACTCTGAGTCATCTTCTGCAATTCAATTTCCCTTCCAGTTCCCAAATATACCTTCCACAACTGTAGCTTCTCCCGAGTCTGTGTTTAGAGATTGTCTAAGAGTCTATGAGTGGGAAAAAAAAAATTTCTCCTTACTCTAAACATAAAGTAGCACTTTCTCTTCTTATAGTTCTATTATGTATCAATATTTATATACTCATAATTTTTGCAGCAATTAAACATCTTATTCAAATTAGTATAATAATTTTTACTTCCTCTTTTATCTCATGGTTGGGTTAGAATCAAAGTTGTTACTTTTTCAAATTTTTCTTACACATTTGCATAATTTTTTCTGCAAAACTCAGAACTATGCTTCTTTATCTCTCTGGGAAGATAATTATCTCAGATTACTCTAATCATGATGTGCTCAGTGATGCTGTTTGACAGTCTTTTCTGCGCTGTGGGAAGCCATTTTTCTAAAATTTTTTATCCCCATATCCAAATCTACATTTTCCCATTCTCACAGAGCAAATCAGATGGCCAGACAAAAAATTAAAGTGATTTACTTGTGAAAATAACTAGGTAATTGGCATTCAAGGTGATGGGTCATCAGAATCAAATCGTTGGAGTTTTTAGGTGGGTTATTTGCTGAGTAGTTACTGTTGCACTTAATATTTTTATTTTTTCCTTTCTTGTGAAGTGTTTGAGAGACCAACCTATTCAGAGATAATCTTGACTGTGTTTCATGCTAACGATATTCTGGAACACACAGAGGTGGGCGCCCTCCCACCCAGGTAGGAGTTGTGGTCATAGCTCTTCAGTAGAGTCACTCAAGCTTTATTTCACAAAGACCATAACTTTTTTTTTTCTGACTTATTTTCAATTTTCTTATTTTTAAAAAAGTAATCAAGTGCTTACTATCTTTCTTTTCAGAAAGAATCATGGATAATTTCAGAGAATTAAAATGATGTTATGAATCCATACTGTAAGAACTTGCAATCTAGAGCCAACTCAAGGGTATCAATATCCAATGGTACAGGGAGACAAAAATTGACATTTAAAACAAGAATGCACTGCCTTGGTTAGCATGTAAGAGTAGTCTGGTACATAAATCAGGCACAAATCACTCTTTCTTCAGAAAAAATAACTCAACTGAGCATCTTTTGTGAGAAAGGTTAAGATTTCCTCCAGATCAGAAGTTGGAAGAAGAAACGAAGGAGGAGGAAAGAAAGTGTTTAGCCCTCTTTATTTCCGTCTCTGCTTGAGGAAAGTTGGAGTTTCAGAGTCACTCATGAACAGCTGAAGACATGAAAAGAGAATGTGAGATAGAAGAAGGATTGAGGAGATGATAGAGGGAAAAGAAGTCTAGTAGGAGCTGAGGTGCTGGCCAGCAAGGCACTCCCCCAGTCCTGTGTTACTAATCACCAGGCAGATGAGTCCAGAGCAGGGCACAGCAGGAGAGTAAAAGAGTATGGCTCAGAAAGCCTTTGTGCAAAAGCAAGGGCGGTCACTCATGTTCACAGACCCAGGGGTTTCCTGACATTCAATTCACATGAAGTCCTTAGGGCACACGAGAAAAGAAACAATTACTGGAACTAGCAGTTGACATTATGATTAAAAACAATCTAATTGAAAACCCCTAAAATGACATTCCAGTATAAAGCTAATGATGCTAAAACTTGGTCTTAAGGACAACCCCTAGGGAACTTTTAAAAATACAAAATATTGAGTCCAATACAGACCTTTTTGGGCCATAGCTGTTTACAAGAATACATGGTTTAGGAGCCTCTCAGGGGATTCTGATACACATTTAGGGGTCTGTGCCTACGCAATTTGAAAAATATATTAAATTTCAAAATTACTGAGGCACTTTGTCAAAGATAATGGCAAATTCTGACTCTTCCTCTCTGTTGGGTTGGCCATTCTTCTACATCTAAGCTTCTCAAATGATTTCCATCTACTGAGTAATTCAGAAGGAGAAAACTATTTGGGGAGCAAACCCATGTCTACCTCACATTGTTGCTGAAAAAAAGAAAAATTCTATCACTATAATAGAAAGAGAAATGTCTTCATTTTAATAACAGGCGAATCAAGGATCAGGGTGAATTATTAACAATCTACTTGGAAGTCAAGACACCATCCCCCAATTAGTCCCCAATTCCCTGCTGAGAGAACTGTCCTGGAAGACCAAGCCATGAATCAAATATATATCAATGTCTCTTACAAAATATACATGGAATGTCAAGGCAAATGTGCCATCATGCCCGGTCCCCTAAAAGGGCCTTCTTATCCCCGCTAGCCTGAGTCTGACTCATAACCCACGTGCTGGGTGGCTTAAGAATTAAAGTTTTAAGAATGAGTCAACAGGTTCCAGAGGCCCACATATTATTTTCATTGTGATATGGGACACTCATCACTAGACTATCTTCCAAAAGAACTGCGCTGGTCAGTTGTTCATTTCAGTACCTATGATCTAAATTACAATCATTTTTAGAAAGCCTATAAGTGGTCTATTAAAAAGTCAGCTTCCAAAGTCATAAGAGATTTAAGATTTCTGGTGTCAAACAGTTGCTCAGAAATCATTCTATAGCAAGAACAAATGAACTGAAAAAAATTTTTAATCAACCCAGGCTCTTTTAATTTAATGCACTGCAATAATATGACATTGGGAAGAATATTTGCTTTTTTTCTTTCAAGAAGACAACAGATGCCAGAAAGAGAAGGCAAAAGGAAGAAACAACCTCATCAGGTCACTAATTTATTGGTCAAATCAATTATTTATTGTTGTCACTGAATATTGATTAAATAGCCATGGTTTGATTAGCACAATATGAGGAAGTACTCTTTTGTTTCTTAGCCTTCTGTTTCTGGGCCTGAGGTCTTTAACCATTTATGACCCTTTTTACCAGAAAAATGCTCTTGAAGCACAATTCTAATCACCTCTCTCTTGCTCAAAACTCCCCAGAGACTCTTCCCTTTTGGACCAAAATCATTGTCCCATGTGCAATTCCTCCATCAGTGCTCCTTGGAAGGAAAGCTATAACAAACCTAGACAGCATATTAAAGAAGCAGAGACATCACTTTTCTGACAAAGACCTGTATAGTCGAAGCTATGGTTTTTCCAGGAGTCATATACAGATATGAGAGTTGGACCACAAAGAATGCTGAGCACAAAGAATTGATGCTTTTCGATCTCACAGCACCAAACTGTGGTGCTGGGGAGTGTGGTGTTTGAAGAGTCTTTTGGACTGCAAGGAGATCAAACCAGTCAATCCTAAAGGAAACCAGCCCTGAATATTCGTTGAAAAGGCTGATGCTGAAGCTGAAGCTCCAATACTGTAGCCACCTAATTCAAAGAGCTGACTCATTAGGAAAGACCGTGATGCTGGGAAAGATTGAAGGCAGGAGGAGAAGGGGACGACAGAACATGAGATGGTTAAATAGCATCAATGACTCAATGGACATGAATTTGAGCAAACTCTAGGAGAGAGTGAAGGACAGGAGAGCCTGGCATGCTACAGTCCAGGGAGTTGCAGAGTCGGATATGATCTAGGGACTCAATAACAATAACAAAGTAGGCACTGTCCTCTGAGCTACAAAGGGTATTAGAACTTGTGGAGGATCAGAATATGCAACCTTGGCATAAGGATTATTATGAGCTGCAGGCATTTGAGATTCAATAGAAAGAAGACTTCCTGGAGCTTCCCTTATCTAACAAAAATGAGAAACATTTGAGAAATGAGTACATGCTTAAGACCCCTCTCCCAAGGAAGTTTATGGTCATGAACAAGATGGAAAGTTGATGCCAAAATGGACCTGCACAAACTTTATTAGTTTCCCCCATATATTTATTTGTATTCTCTCAGAAGCCCAAAACCTTTTTCCTTTGTCTTATCACTTTTCTATAAATTTATTCTTCTCTGTTAATCTGCTATATAATACCAAGTACTAACCACCCATTTGGGTTACTCACCACTGTGTTTCTCCTATGTGTATTCATGATACATGTGATAATAAACTGTTTTTTTTTTTCTTTTTCTTGTTAAAAAATCTAATCAGGATATCTTATTAACTCTTTTAACACATTTTTAATGTCTCGGTCTTTCCTAGCTCATGGAAGAAAATTAAGTTCTTTTATTAAAGGGCCATGGAATTCTCCTGAGATTAATAAAGGTTACAAAAAGAGAGACTGCAATATCCTCTTACCATACCATCCACTTGTGCCACACAATAGTACAAGGATGATACGGCCATAGAGAGTTCAACCCTCAACAGGCTCTTCTTTCCTGCCAACTCTTCCACTGCCCTCGACTCCAACTCCTTCTCTTTCCAACTTTTGTAAGCTGAAGGCCCAGTCTGAAGGAAGCTTAATTCTCCCCACAGGGTGAAGACACTTCAGCCTTCAAGCTCTCATTTGTGTATATACTTTGCAGTCAAGGAATCTCTGTGCATTGTGAGTAGAACTCTCTATTGTGCTTGCTCTGCTATTCCAGGGAAGGCAGGGTTGTCTGCGGTCCCGCGGTACAGGTGACAGTGGTTTCTGACTCATCTTTGGTATTTATACTAGAGGGAGCTACAGTTGAGGCCCTCATGGCTTACCCAGGGAGCAAGCTCATCTCCCCAAGGAGAACATAATCTACGTGTCTGTTATGAAGGAAGGCTATCCTTGTTATGAATCTAAGGCTATTCTTACGTTATGACTCCAAGTCCGCTTGCCTCCTTGTTTATTGTTTTACTTTTTGGACCTTGGGTGCAAAGGCTTGACTCCTCCCACCCCCATCCCCTTCGCTTGATGAAACAATAAACCCAATTTGAAACAGGAGCCTGACCTAAGTTACAAGAGTCATCTCACCAGCTATAAATGGCCCTATGAGTGAATTCCCTTCAAAGTGGTCCCCAGCATGCCCAACTTCACCTTCAGTAAGAGGAAGGGAGGACAGATTTTTTATTCTTCTTACCACAAATGCAAGACTTGAACAACTCAGCACCATCCATTCTCCAGCCTCCCCTTCCACCACTCCACCCCTGTGGATCAGGGTTCCTTGATGTTTTCCCAAAGCAAGCCATGTTCCCTAATGCCTCTGTACCTACACATGCTATTATTTTAAGCTTGGAGAATCTTCTCCATATTTCCACACTAATCCCTGCCCCTCCCATTACTATTCCATTACTCTCCAGTTTGGGGATATCTTGTACTCATTAGCTGAAATCTTGGAAGCTTTTTCATACTCTGCCTTCCTCTTAGGATTGGATGGCCATCCTTCGTGTTTCACACTGACTGAATGTAGCTCTATCATATCATTGCCACAGTGGGATGTTTCTCTATTTCAGCCATGAAACAGAAAGCTCCTGGAGATAGATTAATGTGTGTGTTTTTTATACCTCCAGGGTTTATTAAAGTACCTGATTCAGAGCCAATGCTCGTCAGCCATTTTTGAATTATGGGCAGATGGTAGGTACATAGATGGTTAGATAGCCAGATGGATGGATGGATAGATAATAGGTGGATAGATACAGAAGGAGATTTTCATCAGAAAAAATAGAATTTCTTCACATATATTTGATTTTTTCTTTTCCATCCAAGTGGAGCGCGATATGACTTTAGGAAGCAGCGTCATTCACTCAGAGACACTGGCAGATAACTTTCAGGTCTTTCCCTGGCATATTTGCAAATGTGACTCTGGGGAAAGTAAAACCCAAGATTTGGGGCAGATGAGTGAGTGTTTGTGTGTGTGTGTCCTTGCGATATTGAAATAGAAGTGGATAGAAGGACCTTGAGGAAGTGAACCTTAAAAACAGAGCGTAAGATGGATGAGAACTTTTGCTGGGAAGGGAAAATCCTAACCAGCTAAGCAAATTACTTTCTCAGATCAAAAAGCACAAGAGAATCATTTGTTTGGCACCTTTGTTTTTGGGCCTTTCCCTCTAGCTGGCCAGTTCTAGCAAATTCCATTTCAGAAGGTAACATCAATATTCTCCCTTCAGCAGACAACCCCTCAGCTGGATGTCCTGCCAAAAACACAACTTTCTCTGAAAAAAAGGATCAAAACAAGAGGCAGAGCTTTGCATTTCATTTGGACTCTGGGCCTCATCTTCTCTGGACTCACTATCTGACTTCTTTAGAAAGTCTGGTCCTAAGGCTAATTAATGCCTATACTCACAAATAAATAAGACATTGAAAGTAAAGGTGAAAGTCACTCAGTTGTGTCCTACTCTTTGTGACCCCATGGACTGTACAATCCATGGAATTCTCCAGGCCAGAATACTGGAATGGGTAGCCATTTCCTTCTCCAGGAGATCTTCCCAACCCAAGGATTGAACCCAGTTCTCCCACATTGCTGGGGGATTCTTTACCAGCTGAGCTGCCAGGGAAGCCCAAGAATACTGGAGTGGGTAGCCTATCCCTTCTCCAGGGGATCTTACCAGCCCGGGAATCAAACTGGAATCTCCTGTAATGCTGGTGGATTCTTTACCAGCTGAGCTATCAGGGAAGCCATAAATAAGACACTAGAAAAATTAGATTGGATCCATGTGCTGGAACTGAATAGAAATCCCCAATATAGTTGAATAGTGACTTCTATACGTGTTTTTACGAATACATACACAAATGCAAACTGAAACAACTTCACAAAGCAATATAGATAGCTTCAAACGTCTGACTGCCATTTCAAGCTCTAATAACTTGAGAAAAATGAATGCTCCAAACAGAATAGCATCGTTTGAATGTTTATTTAAATTTATTATATATTTATTATTCAGTTTTGTGAATTTTGAAAGATACTTTTTTTTATTTCTTTCAATATTTGCCACCTTCAATCAGAGGTAATGAAACAAAATTTGNTTGCCACCTTCAATCAGAGGTAATGAAAAAAAGAAGTTGAAAATATATTTTTGAGAATACATCTAAAACTAAAGTAAACCTTTTATTTTGATGCTCTGAACATACTTTCAATACTTTTTGCATTCTCTGATACTTTCTGCTCTATTCAGTTATATTCTTTTCTATTTTTTCTAATGGATGTTATTGCATTCTGTTTGTCTTTTCTAAATACTGATCTCACCCTCATAAATTGGTTTCATGACCTGCAAATTAAAACCACAACTCTAGAAGACCAGAAGAAGTATGCCTGGGTGAAGGAAAAATCCATCCTTCCTTGATTCAAGAGCTCAGTCCTTCTGGGCTCCGGTGAGTTGCATATCCATGCATTCATTCCCCAAATACCCTGGTGAATAAAAGTCACTAAAGCAAAGGTGGGATGAGGTATGTGGGGCTCCTTGCTAAAGAAAATAATTCCCATCACTACCCGACAGAGCTGACAGTGCCTTCGGGCTGTGTGTGTCACTGCAGGAAATCATCATTTTAACAAGGTCTGAAAGCAATGGATTCTTGGGATACGATGATTCTGTGACATAATGGAACATTTTCTGAACTCAAGGAACATCTGAAAGTCTTTAACTTGTTAACAGTGAATCTTGTCCCCTGCCAGCTCTCTCTGCTCCCCATTTCCCATCCTTGGTAACAGAATGGTAATGAAAAACACCCAAAGTGGAAATGACAAGCTTTTAAACACCAGTCACCGAGTTTAGAAGCCTAGAACAGAGGAGAAATAAAATCACATCCTCTCTGACGTATTCTCTGGCTAAAGAAGCCTGGTTCTAATCACTGCAGTTATACCAACCACCCCTAGCTTATGACACTATGAGGCTACTAATACACCACTCATACTCAACTCTTTCCAACTTTTATTTTCTTAGCTCTAGTCACATGCACTTTACCTCTCACTTACTTTAAACTACATCTCAAGAGCTCTGTCTACTATCTCTTGTATGCGTCACCATATTTTAGAGCATTTTCAGTTGCAAGTTAATAAATAATCAATTAATAAACATTGACCCATTAATAACAGTGTCTTGATGTTCCTGAGATCAGTTAACTCAGTGGCACAATGATATCCTCAAGGATCCAGCTGTTTCCACTTCTGTGTTCTGCCATTCTCAGCACAGAGGCCTTCATCATCAATCTTATCACTTCATTGGTTCAAGATGGCTGCCAATGACTACTGCTCCATACATCACATCCACACCCCGGAACCATCCTGAGTCAAAAGCCAGTGAGGGAATCTTCTCCTTACCCTTCCTGCTCTTAGATTGTGTTTGTCCACAGATTTCTGCTCAGGACCCACTGGTCAGGATTAGGTCCATACTTATGCCCCAACTGTAAGGAGAGCTGGGCAAAGTGGGTCTTTGGCATTTTCAATTTCTACAGCAAGAGGCAATCTCTACCAGCAAGGAAGACAAGCATCCCTAGAGTTCTGTGTTCAGTCTGCCACACTACATTTTTTAACAGATCACTTTGTGATTGCTTTCAGGTAAGAGGGAACACACAGGTTTGGTTTCAACTCTATGTGAATCAGTTAACTTAGATTTATCAAAAATTAACTTAGATTTATCAAAAGGTAATCCCCTCTGCCTATGTGGAGGGAGAAGCATCTTGACACAATGCCTGTTACTGTTCACAGGGATGTTGGATGTGCAGAAGGATCAGGACAAAGCCATTCCCCAAACTATCAACCAATTATAACAACAGCTCCCTGGTACTGAGTCAGGAGGGCAGCAATTGTTTTCCAACTAATAAGGCAGTTTCCCCATTTTGTTACTATCTTTGCTTTGCATGTAAAGACACTAGCTGTAGAGAGATGTCTCTAGACACCAATACTATATCTTGAATCCATCATACACAGGATAACTTTTCGAAAAGAGCATTTTGATCATGTGATCCAATCAGCAAAGATGTACTGGAAACTTACTATGCAAATAGCTTAGTGATAGGAATGAGGGATGTAGCATGAGAAGTAGAAGGCATTTTAAATGGTAGATGTGTGTGCATGTGTGTATGCACACACATGCTAAACTTATACTTAATGTTTGGCTCATATCTCTGAATTAAGACTCAGAATTTGATTTGGTGAAATTACCCATTAATGTCTATTACCCATTGATGTCTACTGCTCTTTGCTGGTCTAAGTGTGTTGGTCTTGAATCTTAAGATAGGAAATATCCAGGGACTTCCTTGGTGGCCCAGTGGCTAAGACTCTGTGCTCCCAATGCAGGGGACCTGGGTTTGATCTCTGGTCAGGGAACTAGACCCTCCATGCTGCAACTAAGACCTAGTACAGCCAAATAAATAAACATTCTTTAAAAGATGGGAAACATCTGTATTTCTATCTTTAAACTCTTTTCTACCAGCCTAGCTCCTAGCAAATGATAGGTAAAGAATATAATCATTGTGCTAAGTTCCTTAAGGACACAACAATTATTGGGTCTTAATTCTCATAGACTTTTTATTCTAGAATAAAAGTAAAGGAAAAAGGAAAAGAAAGACAAGAGAAATATTGTTTCTACCTTTGTGGAAGCAATCTTAAAAATGTATTCCCAATATTAAAAAAAGAGAGAAAAAAAAAACAAAAAAGTTATTTCCAAAATAGTTTTAAGAAATTTCTCGTTCATTCTCAATTTCTCATTCATTCAATAAGTATTTATTGAGTGCTTACTATATGCTTAGCTCTGTACACCTTGAATAAATACATGCTTCCCTGCTGCTGCTGCTGCTAAGTCGCTTCAGTCATGTCCAACTCTGTGCGACCCCAGAGACAGCAGCCCACCAGGCTCCCCTGTCCCTGGGATTCTCCAGGCAAGAGTACTGGAGTGGGTTGCCATTGCCTTCTCCACATGCTTCCTTAGGGAACAGCATTTATTTGCATGTGTGAATTATGTCATGCTGAGCATCATATCAGTCCCCCTCATAGGTATAAAATACGCTCTGCACCTCCTTACTTTCTGATGCCTGAGAACATCATTTGGATTAGCTACAAAGAAAAGTGGCTAATCCTTTGGTGAAGATGAAGCATATTCTGGCTAGCTGGATGCAAGCAGTCCCAGTTCAACTGGTCATCAGCACTGAGCCAGCTGGTGTCCTCTTTTATCCTCACACAGGTTTGAGGGGCCCTCTTGGTGACCTTCCCTGAAAGAGAGGAGCCGTTGTTTGATCAAGGGACTGGGAAAGTGGCCACCCACTGGGACCTCCCAAACTCTCACAGTTCTTTCCAGCATGACTTGCCATCTTATCTTCCTTTGCTCAATAGAGACTCATGTCTCAGTGTCATTTAATGACTTTAAGTAAAGCTAAAAAGTAACAGAATGCTTGAAAAGTAAGTTAGAATCAATTTGCAATATGTGTCTCTTCTCATGGTAGTACTTACTGAGAACTAACATCTAATTAGAACAGCAGAGAAGTCAGATCAGGTACACATCTGAAACTGAGCTGGTTTCTGGACAGCCATCCCCATAGTCTGAAACTGTCTTGCTTAGAATCCCAAAAGGGCAATATCTGTGTCAGGAAGAATGTTATTTCTGCTAAGCCTATGGCTTTATTTCCTTTCCAAAGACACTCATCTTCCTCCATGTCAAGATAAGGTACACAGAGACACAAGAAATATGATCTGAGTGTGAAAATTCAACTGCTTCATTTAAAAATGAAAACTGAATAAATCGTTTTATCACTACTATTGAATTAGTACAAGTGAGTTTTTTTCACATATAGAAGTACTCTTGAAAAGTTGGATGTTCATGGACTTCTAAACCAAACTGTATACCAAATGTTCTTTAATAGCTCTTTATATAAAATTAAGATCTCTTTTTAAATGTAAACTGCCAGATCCCCATTCATCTGATATAGAAGCCTGAATTTACTTACCAGGATTTCTTAAAGAGAAGCAAGTATGTACTGAGGTTATTGAGTCAAATGGACAAGCTGTTGAGGGGAGTGGGATTCCCTGGTGGCTCAGCGGTGAAGAATCCACCTGCCAGTGCAAGAGATGTGGATTCGATTCCTTGGTCAGGAAGATCCTCTGGAGGAGGAAATGGCAACCCACTCCAGTATTCTTGCCCGGAAAATCCTATGGACAGAGAAGCCTGGCGGGCGACAGTCCATAGGGTCACAAAGACTCAGACACGACTGCACAACTGACATGCACACAAGCACATGGGGGTGAGTATAGTGAGCCTCTCACTTCATCAGAATTACTCTTGGCTCTTTAGTATGTGTCTCCAGGTCCCTGGAAGACAGACTCGAGATGAAGATTACCAGCAGGAAGTTTACTGGGGAGTTCTTTCTGGATCAATAAGTCCTGGGGGGTGGGTTAGGAAGCAAGACTGAGGAAAGTGAGAGAGAGAGAGAGATTGAACTTTCAGTTCAGTTCAGTTCAGTCGCTCAGTCGTGTCCGACTTTTTGCGACCCCATGGACTGCAACACAGCAGGCCTCCCTGCCCATCACCAACTCCTGGAGTTTACCCAAACTCATGTCCATTGAGTCAGTGATGCCATCCAACCATCTCATCATCTGTCGACCCCTTCTCTTCCCCCCTTCAATCTTTACCAGCATCAGGGTCTTTTCAAATGAGTTAGCTCTTCGCATCAGGTGGCCAAAGTATTGGAGTTTCAGCTTCAACAGCAGGCCCTCCAGTGAACACCCAGGACTGATCTCTCCTTTAGGATGGACTGGTTGGATCTTCTTGCAGTCCAAGGGACTCTCAAGAGTCTTCTCCAGCACCACAGTTCAAAAGCATCGTTCTTCAGCACTCAGCTTTCTTTCTCACATCCATACATGACTACTGGAAAAACCATAGCTTTAACTAGACAGACCTTTGTTGGCAAAGTAATGTCTCTGCTTAATATGCTGTCTGAGTTGGTCATAACTTTTCTTCCAAGGAGCAAGTGTCTTTTAATTACATGGCTGCCGCCACCATCTGCAGTGATTTTGGAACCCCCCAAAATAAAGTCAGCCACTGTTTCCACTGTTTTTCCATCTATTTGCCATGAAGTGATGGGACCAGATGCCATGATCTTTGTTTTCTGAAAGTTGAGCTTTAAGTCAGCTTTTTCACTTTAATGCGCTTTAAGCAAAGGTCTCAAACAATTTCACAGAAAGTTCCAAAACTAGGATTGTCCGGCAATACTTTTCACTGGGGAAGGGGATGAGGTTATTAAGCTCCTACGCTGACAGTCACTGACTAGGCTGCCCAAGAGATGGGAAACCTCTCAAGAAGTGGCTATCTTTAGCCAAGGGCAGTCACCAGGATGGGGAACTCAGTTGTAGTCATTAGCCATCATTTTCACCTCTTCTGTATTCTTTGTATTTGTTCAAGTTTTTCTCTGTCGCTTTTCTTTTTCCTGAAAAACTTTCTTTAACAATTCTTTTACCACAATACTTCTGGCAGTAAATTCTCTCAGATTTAGTTTGTCTGAAAAAAAAAATTTTTTTGCCTTCATTTTTTAGGATATTTTCACTGACCTTAAAACTCGGGCTTTAGTTTTCACTTGATTTTTGTGTTATCATTTGAAAAATATTCTTCCATTGTGTTTTGGCTTGAATTTCTGAAAAGAAGTCTGCTCTAATTCTTTGTGTTTCCTCTACACAAAATGTGCCTTTATCTCTTGCTTTCTTCAAGATTTTCTCTTTCTCTTTCTTCAAGATTTTCAGAAGGTTAACTGTGATGTGACAGGTTTTTGTTTGTGGTTTTATTCTGCTTAGGGTTCTCTGGGATTCTTGGATCTTTGGTTTGATGCATTTCATTATTGGGGGAAAATTCTCATCCATTATTTCTGCACTCACATCCCTTCTTTTTCTAGGATTCTAAGTACCTACATCATAGAGTATTTGATATTGTTCCACAGCTTTTGGGGATCTGAAGGCCCCCCTCCACATACACACACACAGACATACACTCTTAATTCTCTTTATACTTAACTTTAAATAATGTCTATTGATTTATCGTCAACGTCAATGTTTGTTTCCTCAGCTCTATCCACTCTATGGATGATCCAGTCAAAGAAATTCTTTGCCTCTGATATAGTCATTGTATACCTGGCATTTGCATTTGATAATTTCTTCTAGTTTCTTCCTCTCTGCTGAAATCCCCTAATGTTTTCAAACATACTGTCAACCTTTTTCATTAGTTTTTTTGAAAACATTTTAATTGCAATTATTTTATAATTATGCAGTCTCTGTTATAAACGGAATGTTTGCCCCCCTCCAATTCATAAGTTGAGGCCCTAACCACCAATGTGGCTATTGGGATATAGGGCCTATAAGGACCTGATAAGAGTTAGTTGAGGTCATAGGATGGAGCCCTAATCTATTAGGGCTGAAAAGAAGCAGAATTACCAGCACTTTCTCTCTCTCTCTCTCTCTCCCCTCCCCGCCATGTGAGGGCACAGTGAGAAGGTGGCCATTTACAGCCTGCCTATCCTGGGCAGCAGGAAAGAGAAAAAGGAATTATATACCTGGGAGCACAATTATAGTAGGTCGTTGTTCAATTGCTCAGTCATGTCTGACTCTTTGCGACCCCACAGACTGCGGCACGCCAGGCTTTCCTGTCTTTCACCATCTCCTGGAGCTTGTTCTAACTCATGTCCATGAAGGCAGCGATGCCATCCAACCAGTTCATCCTCTGTTGTCCCCTTCTCCTCCTGCCTTCAACCTTTTGCAGCATCAGGGTCTTTTCCAATGAGTCAGCTCTTTGAATGAGGTGGCCAAAGTATTGGAGCTTCAGCTTTAGCGTCAGTCCTTCCAATGAATATTCAGGATTGACTTCCTTTAGAACTGACTAATTTGATCTCCTTGCAGTCCAAGGGACTCTCAAGCGTCTTCTCCAGCACTGGATTTCGAAAGTATTAATTCTTCGGCACCCAGCCTTTTTTAGTGTCCAGCTCTCACATACATACATGACTACTGGAAAAACCGTGGCTTTGACTGTACAGATGGTAGTAGGTAGATTCTTGCAAACTCTGTGGTGCAAAATGCATCCAGGCCATAGCTCGAAGCTCCTCCAATCTGGCAGATTCTCATCTCATACAGAGCATTGACCACCTCATTTCAGGCTTGTCTCCAGAAGGAACAAAAGAGACATTGAAATGACCCACCTCCTTACTAATATCATTATATAGTATATACATCATTTGTACTACTTATTTGCTGATTCAGCAGTAAAGTGAAATGAAGGCTCAGACTCGAGCTCAGTCTGAGTTATTATTCATGCCAGTCTTCAAATACACTCTAGCTTATATCTGGGATTGTCCAGATAGATAAACTTGTGCATACACACACAGACACAGATTCCTCAGATCTCTTCATTTTCCCAAGACTTGTTGTATCAAGGCTCCAAAGACAAATATGGAAGTCTCTCTGCCCTAGTCAAAGTCCTCTAGAGATCTAAACTTTTCCTGCTGAAATAGAAACTAACTCTGAATGCAGTAAATGTTTGATGAATTGACATGTCAGCCCCCAACCAAAAAGCTAAGTGAGTAAAAAATATATATCTCTCTGGTATATCTTGAATTTTTTCATTACCACCATCTTCCTAACGAGCCAGCTGGCACTGTAAGAAAATCAGAGATGTATACATTAAAAATGAGAAGAAGCACATTCATTAGTCAAATGAATGTGCTTGCCCCAAATGTTTCTGCTGCCACAAATCTTTGAAACAGAAACACAGATGAGGTTTTTATCCTCTGGCCAAACACATTTCTCACATTTCTGTGTGTGTATGTGTGTGTGTGTGTGTGTGTGTGTGTGTGTGCGCGCGCGCATGTGCACGTGTGTGTTACATAGCTGTGTATGTAGATAAATAGATGATAGATAAATTTGGATATACAATCCTCCCAAAATAGAGATATGATTCTCCTGAAGATACTGTTCTCCAAAACTAATTTCCCTGCCCTTAGCTAATATATAGCTTAAAACTCACTTAAGCATTCCTCTTTCAAATTCTCTACAGAGACCTTCCTGACTACTGTCATTCTCTATGATCTTATAGCTACAGCCTTTAACCAATCTCAAACTTCTGTGATCTTCTCAGTTCATGTCATCCACCCCCTCTTTAGGCTTCTGAGCCACGACAGTGGTCTCCGTATTCTAAGACCAGAGATGAGACAATTGGTTTCAATCATACAGTTCAATTGAGATCACAAAGAATTTGGTAGTATCAGCTATGAGTTCAGCACCAAACCAAACCCACCTATCCCAAGAAACAGTGAGGGAAAGATTTCTACTTCTTCCACCTAGAGAAATCAGGACTGGCATCAGCCCTGCATCTAGGATTTATGAACTCCTCCATCAATGTTTGTCAAAGTGTGGTCTCCAGACCACCCACATTAAAATTACTTAGGGACTTGCTGCGGAGAAGGCAATGGCACCCCACTCCAGTACTCTTGCCTGGAAAATCCCAGAGATGGAGAACCCTCGTGGGCTGCCGTCTATGGGGTGGCGCAGAGTCGGACACGACTGAAGCGACTTGGCGGCGGCGGCAGCAGCAGGAACTTGCTGAAGGCAGATTCTCCAGCCATGCCTCAGATTCGGCAACTTTGATTTCTGGAGTATGAGGTCTGAGAATATAGCTTTTGTCAAGCTTTCTAGAGGAGTTTTTTTGCACATTATAGTTTGTGAATCACATCACTAGGGTTCAAGGGAGAGACATCATCCTCCGTAAACCTCTATTCTTCCTCAGAAAGAGAGATGTTGAAGTGACAGATAGTGGTATCAGCTTCTATTTTGTTTCCTCTGCTTTTGCCACTAGTGTCTCTCCAAACACAGGACACTACATATGAAAGCAGTTAGTGCTTACAATGTAAATTCAAGCTGGTGCCTAATCTCAACAGACCATTCTTGCTATCTAAAAGTGACTCAGCACTTTTTTTTGCCAAAGCTTTTTCACTTTTTTTTTTTTTGAGCATTTCATAAAGAAATTCTCAGAAGCAGACTGTTAAGAAACCAAAATCTAAAGGAATTTCTTAAAATCACAGTTAACTAGAGATTGAGCAGGGAGTTGACCCCAGAACCCCCTTTCTCCAAACTCATTACAATTATTTATTGCAATAATAAAGAACAGGCACTTCACTGTTGGGTTTTATGTATCAGAAGCATTTATATTCTTAAATGCAAGAATTTTAACCTGATAGTGTCAAGTGAGAAAAAAACTGTCATGACCAAAATTAATTAATAAACTTGAATTGTGTGTCATTTAAGTCAAAAATGAAAGACTTAGAGATGTCACTACAAAGGAAGTCAAAAGGGAATTTATAAGTGCTGGTGTGTCTGTGAAATGATTCTTAAGGACATTATGGAGTGACTTCCCCCCACCCTCCAAGTTTATCCTTAATGGAAACTTTGGTCTGATTTATGCTCATTTACATGTCCAACACACACACACACACACACACACACACACACACACACACACACACATGTACCACCACCACCATCATCCCCTAAATCTTATCCTGATTTGCTTAATCTGTAACTATAGGAAGAAGTCCCTGGGGTCACTTAGCAGGACTACTGTCCCTCTGTATCTTTTTAAAACATTTGTACTTAATAGAAGTACAATTTCCTTTTCTCCCCAAAGGAAAATCCTCATGAAAAATAAAAGGACTCTTTGGTAATGCTTGCCCATGTGTGTCTACAACCAAGATTAACCAATATAATCGGGGGACCACAGGAGATGGGAGCAGTTTGGCCTGAGGTTTCCTTCGGGTATAAAAATATTTAAGACAAAAATACTACAAATTAAAAAAAGAAAAGATTTCTAGTTTTAATGAAAAACTTTTACCCACATAAAAAGAACCTCTAGGGGCTTTGTTGAAAACTGTTAAGATAAAATATATTCCACATCTCAGTCTTCACAAAAAAGACTTATTAAGTTCTCACCCATTAACTTTCTCCTCAGGGTATTTCTGATGTCTGCAAAACATATCATAGTCATTTTCTGCCAAACAGTTTTTCAATGCTGTCACTGAGTTAAATTCAAGAAATGGTAAACCTGTGAATGAGCATTGGAATCCATAAATGAGGGACCCAATAAATACAGATAAGAAGGTAAATATATAGGATTCCCCTGTTGGCCCAGTGACTAAGACTCTAGGCTCCTCCTGCAGGGGGCCTGAGTTCAATCCATTGTCAAGGAACTAGATCCCACAAGCCACAACTAAAAGATTGCCACATAATGCAGACCAAGTGCAGCCAAATAAATAAATATTTCTAAAAGAAGGTAAATATATGAATATCTAGTTCTATTATTCAGCAGAACCTGAATGATATTGAGAAACCTGTGTACAGGTCAGGAAGCAACAATTAGAACTGGATGTGGAACAACAGACTGGTTCCAAAGAGGAAAAGGAATACGTCAAGGCTGGATATTGTCACCCTGCTTATTTAACTTAGATGCAGAGTACATCATGAGAAACGCTGAGCTGGAGGAAGCACAAGCCGGAATCAAGATTGCCGGGAGAAATATCAATAACCTCAGATACACAGATGACACCACCCTTATGGCAGAAAGCAAAGAAGAACTAAAGAGCCTCTTGATGAAAGTGAAAGTGGAGAGTGAAAAAGTTGGCTTAAAGCTCAAAATTCAGAAAATGAAGATCATGGCATCTGGTCCAACCACTTCATGGGAAATAGATGGGGAAACAGTGGAAACAGTGTCAGACTTTATTTTGGGGGGCTCCAAAATCACTGCGGATGGTGACTGCAGCCATGAAATTAAAAGACACTTACTCCTTGGAAGGAAAGTTATGACCAACCTAGACAGCATATTAAAAAACAGATTACTTTGCCAACAAAGGTCCTTCTAGTCAAGGCTATGGTTTTTCCAGTGGTTATGTATGGATGTGAGAGTTGGACTGTGAAGAAAGCTGAGCGCCAAAGAATTGATGCTTCTGAACTCTGGTGTTGGAGAAGACTCTTGAGAGTTCCTTGGACTGCAAGGAGATCCAGCCAATCCATTCTGAAGGAAATCAGTCCTGGGTGTTCATTGGAAGGACTGATGTTGAAGCTGAAACTCCAATACTGTGGCCACCTGATACGAAGAGCTGACTCATTTGAAAAGACCCTGATGCTGGGAAAGATTGAGGGCAGGAGGAGAAGGGGACGACAGAAGAGGAGATGGTTGGATGGCATCACCGACACAACGGACATGGGTTTGGGTGGACTCTGGGAGTTGGTGATGAACAGGGAGGCCTGGCGTGCTGCAGTTCATGGGGTCTCAAAGAGTCAGACATGACTGAGCGACTGAACTGAACTGAATGATGTTAGTCATGGAACTGCTCACTCTGCTGACCAGACCTTACATCCACCTTTCCCTAGCCAACTGGCCCCATGATCTGTACCCTCAACCATCCTTACTCAATCAGCCTTGTAACACTGTTTCTCAAAGTGCTGAAGATCTCAACTCTCCATAAAGCAAAGCACTCCAGACAAGGGCAGCAGAGTAGAGTCTGTTGGTGATGGTCTCTCAGTGCTTCACTTTCACACATGAACTCTGTTTTCTAATTTTACTGGAGGGACAGTGGGAGGAAGAAGACAGAAGGTGTGGCTGAGATAATCAAGGTGTGATAACAGGTCATATCTCTTTGATGTCCCATGATGACTGTTCTGCCCAGGGTGGCCTCATCAACATGCGTGAAGAGTTCTTCTAAGGAACTTGACTTCTTGCACTTAGAAATAATCATTACTTCAGAAACAGCTCCCCTTTAATTAGAGATGCAAAACAGATTCTTTGGTAGGCCATAATTTAAAAGTCATCTTCTTCTTTAGAAGAAGAATGATGTATAGAAGGATTAAGATCAAAAATTGGAAAGGGCAAGGGTAAAAGCACCATAATCTCACCCCAGGAAGAACTTTGACTTGGCTTCCCGATGACACTGGCTGGCACTTTGGTGGATGTGTGCGTGTTCAGTTGCTTTGTTGTGTCTCACTCTTTTGAGACCCCGTGGACTGACCAGGCTTCTCTGTCCATGGGATTTCCCAAGCAAGAATACTGGGGTGAGTTGCCATTTACTTCTCCAGAGGATCTTCCCCACCCTGAGATCAAACCCTTGTCTCCTGTACCGGCAAGCAGATTCTTCACAGCTGAGCCACTACGGAAGCCCAAGGTCATAACCTGGGACAGCCCGGGGGTCAGGTAGAGACAGCCTAGGTTAGCACTTCCATGTGAAGTACAAAGGCCCCCTCGGAGGCAGAGAGGCTGTTGAAACGTGGAGTGGGCAGCTTTATGAGTATTCTCAAACAAATCTAAGTGATCTTCTTTTCTTCCCTCAGTGTTTCAAATGTTTTTACTGCATTTAAAATTCATTTAAGGGATATTAGATATATACCTAGTTTGATCCAGCTACCAATATGTTGGGATATCCCTTTATTTTTATACCCAAGAGCCAGTTCATTTTTTTCCATATTTAATACTTAGCTTTGGTAAAATTTTACTGTGTTCTTCATCTGTTTGGTCAGTGCCTTTTGTACAATATTATGAACTTCTGTCCATAATTCTTCAGGCATAATAATTCCCTGGAAAGACCCTAATGCTGGGAAAGATTGAGAGCAGAAGGAGAAGAGGGCAACAGAGGATTAGATGGTTGTATGGCATCACCAATTCTATGGATATGAACTTAGGTAAACTCCAGGAGAGTGTGAGGGACAGGGCTGGCATGCTACAGTCCGTGAGGTCAGAGTCAGACACGACTTGGTAACTGAACCACAGCAACAACTTCACCTGTTACTGATGCATTAGTGTTTCCACCCTTCTCAGTATAAGCTACTCTTTTAGTTTTCTTCTTGTAGGGATGTTATGTAGAACTCTCCTGTTCTTCCCACCACTCCCTCCAGTAAGCAGCAGAGTACAGCACAAACCACCCAGACATAAGACTGCGTGGGGGCCACCACCAGACCTCAGACCTCCTCAGCTCCAGCCTGACCTGAGTTGGGACTAATTCAGACACTGGCCCTGACCCAGCACGAAGAGCCCACCATAATCTCAACTGCCCCAAACATCTCCATCAAACAACAGAAGAATACTCAGGGAAAGACGCCATCACCCCAGAGGCTAGGGGAGGCAGCAAGCAGACCAAAAACCTCCTAAGGCCCCAGTCCTCTGACCTCCACGAGGTCACGTTCACACACCTCCACACACAAGCCCACATGCCATCTTGGTGTGGACCAGAGGGTGGGGAAAGAATATGAGAATTTACTCCAAACGAGTTGAGCTAAACTAACCAGATGAGAGTGGGCTCCCCAGGTGGCGCTAGTGGTAAAGAACCCGCCTGCCAATGCAGAAGACAAAAGAGACGCGGGTTCAATCCCTGGATTGGGACGATTCCCTGGAGGAGGGCATGGCAACCCACTCTAGTCTTCTTGCCTGGAGAAGCCCATAGCCAGAGGAGCCTGGTGGGCTATGGCCCATAGGGTTGCAAACAGTCCAGCATGACTGACGCAACTCGGCATACACGCAACCAGATGAGAGTACACTTAGACTTCCCCTGGGTGGAGGGGATCAGGATGGTGGGAATGGTAGGATGAGTGTCCTGGGAAATATTAGGTTAATTACAGGAAAACATAAAGGAAAGTTTCCTCTGCACCTCTGAATACAGTGTAAGAATATTTTCCACCTGTCTTTGTAGTGTTTTAATGATCATCTCGAGGAGTAAAGCTTTTCCCATATTTTCAGTTCATTCCTCAGAGTAAGTTCCCAGAAGAGCTACAATTAAATTGAAAGTTTTAAAGTATCTTGATATGTTTTGCCAGACTGCTTCCCAAAAGAAATGCAGAAATTTTGACTTCAAAGCAATGTGTGCGAGAGCAACTGGTTCTCTTTGTCCTGCTTTCCAAGAACCCCTTTTCATTTCCAGGAAAGCTACTGAACTTGGGATATGCACCAGGGTCAGGAAAACATGCCCTGGGTCACACTGCATTCTGGGGTCAGAGCTGAGCTCTTGCTGGTAGCAGGGACCTGAGGTCAGATCACTTAGGTCGCAGCCCCAGCAATCCCACCTCCAAGGCATGTGAACTTAACAAGTGCTTCTCTTTCTCAGCTATGAATGGGGATGAAAACATCTCCTTCATGGTCATGGTGAGGATAAAATGGAACACATTCAGAAAGCACACATTACCCAGCACCTAGTAAATGCTCAATAAATGTTAGTGACTTAATTTTAGCTTACAAACTTCATGCCTCATCCATCTCTGTTCCCTTAAGGACAAGTAAGTTGCCAAGCCTATGGCAATGTTTCACAAACATCTGTTGAGTAAACACTGAATGAACACATGCCCATATTTTTATGCTCAGACACACTCGCCAACAGGGCAGGAATAACTCCAAAGGCAAGTTGTACGGAGCAGTGATGTGAAGCCTCAAGCACCAAATGTTGGGAGCTCCTCCGTTGTCACAGATGAGACAGAAAACAGCCCCCACAGGATACTCACAAACCCAAAAGCTAATGTTGGAGAGGAAGAGATGAGGATACACCAGCATCAGGTCAAAAATTGAGAGATGCACTGGATGTGGACATTAAAATAAAAATATAGAAAAGAATCAGAGGGATGGAGGGGAGGAAAACACATTTTTCCACAGCTGACATGGACATACAAGAGGATTTTTATATAACCAGCTGGCCCAGATAATAAAACAATCATGGCAGTCAGGAAATATTTGTCTGTGAAAATTCAAACAGCAGAAACCAGTTTGCCAGAGGCTGGGGGTAGAGGTAAGGTGTCTCTGGAGGGAACAAGTAAGACACGGAGAGACTTTTAACTAAGAAAAACCAGGACATTATTTTTCTAATGTCCACTGTACATCAGCTTGAGAAAATAAAAATGTTGTCCTGTGGAAACAAGCCAAATGCCCATTAATAGATAATTGGCTTAACAAGATGTGGTGCATTTGTATATATATAATGGAATATTCAGTTCAGTTCAGTCGCTCGGTCGTGTCTGACTCTTTGCAACCCCATGAATCGCAGCATGCCAGGCCTCCCTGTCCATCACCATCTCCCGGAGCTCACTCAGACTCACGTCCATCGAGTCAGTGATGCCATCCAGCCATCTCATCCTCTGTCTGTCCCCTTCTCCTCCTGCCCCCAATCCCTCCCAGCATCAGAGTCTTTTTCAATGAGTCTACTCTTTGCATCAGGTGGCCAAAGTACTGGAATTTCAGCTTTAGCATCATTCCTTCCAAAGAAATCCCAGGGCTGATCTCCTTCAGAATGGATTGGCTGGATCTCCTTGCAGTCCGAGGGACTCTCCGGAGTCTTCTCCAACACCACAGTTCAAAAGCATCAATTCTTCAGCACTCAGCCTTCTTCACAGTCCAAGTCCAATTCTCACATCCATACATTACCACAGGAAAAACCATAGCCTTGACTAGATGGACCTTAGTCGGCAAAGTAATCTCTCTGCTTTTGAATATACTATCTAGGTTGGTCATAACTTTCCTTCCAAGGAGTAAGCGTCTTTTAATTTCATGGNCAGCATCATCTTTCAGGATTTGAAATAGCTCAAATGGAATATTACTCAGCCATAAAAATGAAATAATGCCATTGCAGCATCATGGATGGACCTAGAGAATGTCATACTAAGTGAAGTAAGTGAGACAGAGGAAGACAAGTACCGTATGATATCACTTCTTATGGAATCTAAAGAATAATACAAATGAATCTATATGTAAAACAGAAACAGACTCTTAGACATAGAAAACAAACATGGTTATCCAAGGAGAAAAGAAGAAGGGAGGAATAAATTAGGAGTTTGGGATTAATAGATACAAACTACTATATATAAAATAGGTAAGCAACAAGGATTTACTGTACAACACAGGAAACTATGTTCAATATCACTTTGCTGTATACCTGAAACTAACACAATATTGTAAATCAGCTATACTCAAGAAAATATATTTCAAAACACAGCACTGTTCTGGGACATACAGAAATCCATAACTGTGACCAGGTATGACTGGATCTTTTTCTCATATATGTTTTTTTCAAGATGGGGCCTTTGTGGAGATTGTTGTGCATATTCTCATTCCTAAGGTCAGCTCTGGCCCTTAAGCTGTGAGTTTCTCTATGCTTGCCATTAGCCACAGGTGATACCCATCCATGTCCTCCTGAAGGACACCTGTCTCCATCAGAGTCTAGAAGGAAAATTGATTTTGTGGTAGACCAAATAATGCCTCCCAAAGATATCCAGATTCTGATCCGTGAACCTGTAGATGTTACAGGGCAAAGGGGGCTTTGTAAACATGATTAAGTGAAGCATCTTGAAATGGGGAGATTATCCTGAATTATCTGGGAAACAGAATCACAAATGCCCTGATAAGGAGGAGATGGGGGACATTTGACCATAAAAGAGGAGAAGGTGATGTGATGATGGAAGCAGAGATTAAAGTGATGCAGCCAGAAGCCCAGGCATGCCAACAGCCACTAGAAGCTGAAAGAGACAGGAACCTCCCCTGGAACCTCCAGAAGGAATCAATTCTGTCCACACTTTGATTTTTCAGGCCCACAAAACCATTCGGGATTTTCAGCTTCTAGAACACTAAGAAAATAGATTTCTTTTGTTTCAAGCCACCAAGTTGGTGATAATTTGTTGCAAGAGCCCTAGGAAATTTACACAGAGGCCAAAGCATCCTGTCCCTTCTAGTGCACCCTGCTCCTTCCAGTTTTCTACCAGCCCCACACACTGGAACGTGTTCATACACAAAGTACTTGGCTGAAGGGTACACCCACCTCTATAGATCAGCATCATGCAACAGAGCATGGACTTTGCCTTGGACCTCATAAGAGAAGGCAAGTCTACACACAGTCCTGCAAGCCTTCTCCAAGGAAGTGGTCCCATAAATGCTCCACTCCAGCTTTCCCTTTTTGGGAAAACTGCCCTCTTTTGCAGAGAGAGATTTTGCACCCTGGCTCCCTCTTATAAGAATTTTCCTTTGAGACAACCTGGTCTAATCCAGAGTTTACAGCCTAGAGGCCAGTAGCCTTTGTTAAACCTGAGCGCTGCTGGAACTCAGGGTTGTGTTTTGGCTTTGTTTGGTCTGGTTTGTGTTTTTTGATTAGTTACCAATATTTAAAGATCCAAATCTCCAACTTCTTTTGAACATTCAGAAGGTGTACATCAACGAGCCTGGATTTCCTTCAGCATCAGCTTGAACTCAGCCCAGCTGCCTCCTTTAGAGCAGGCTTGATACCTCCACTTCCCACTTCTCACAGCCTCCACCATTCCTGCCCATCTCTTCAATTCTGACTATTTCCCTCACTATGCGAGGGCACCTGGAGAGGGAGGAACTTTAGGCACTACATTTTTATTCTGCCTAGGGTCAAGCTTTATTCTTCTAAAGCCTGGAAACATTGTGCCAAACCTCACCAACTCTTCTGGCTCTTTGTCGTAACCTACGAGGAATCACACAAGACTGGGGAATGACACACATAGGGAATCACACAAACTTCCCATTACATTTCTGGGGTTCTGGTCTCCCTTCTCTGTGTGTAATAGGGAAAGGAAGCAGGGGAAAGTGAACAGGAATTTTTCTGGTCAATAATCCTGACACGAAAAATAATCCAAGAGATAGGAAGTGAGGGAAAGCACACAGTCAGCAGATTTCAAAACCAGTGTTTCATCCCAGCTTTAGAAATATCTCTATTCTTTCTCTTAGAAGCCTGGTGTCAAAGGCAATAATAGAGTATCCTTCATTCTGGCTATTCAGTAGGGCTTCCAAGGACCCTCAAGGCATTAAAACAAAGGCTAAATGAATTTGAGCAGGGCCTCCAACCACATCTTGTCATTCATGACTTCCTCCATGGGGTTGGTTATCTCTGACTCCAGCCTCCATGTTTCAGCAACACTCTGATCCCTGTCCTGGAATGGAGTTGCTTGGAAGGTCAGAGCACAGAGGCCCTAAAGAAATAATTCACTGGTAAAAATTTAATTTCTTGATAGCTTTCTAAAGTTTTTCTACTTCGATACATTAAAATGTGATACCCTGTTTTTTCTTTTTAATTTGGATTTCTGTGATGAATAGCAAATTTGAACTTTGTGATAAGCCTTACAAATAGCGACTCTGGTGGGATTCTTCTTCACTAAGACTGACATCCTGACCACTCGGGGTACTCAGGGGCCAGCTTGCCTGCCAATGGACCAGACCCAGCGGCTGCAACTGGGACCCTTTTGTCCCTGGTCTCCTTCTGACATGGACAACTAGCCAGAGTGCCACGACCAGCTAAGGAACAAGAGACTTTATTGACCTCTCTCCCCTTCCCTCTCTCTTTCCTCTCCTTAACCCTTCCTATCCTTCCTGTTTTTCTAGTCCCCGGGTCCTGGACACAGGAATCTGGTCGAAGGGCCAATCTGGTCAAAGGGCCTCACCCTGAGCTGAGGAATGGAAACTGATCACCTCCTCTTGGCAGAGAACTCGAATTCTGGTTCTGGTCTGGTCTGATTTCTGATAGGGCCGAGTTCCAGTCCTCCCTTCTCTGGAGGCCCAGGGTAAAGCCCTGTAATGCCTGGATATCTGCAGGTGGCAGGAGACCTCTGCAAGGCTACCCCTTTCACCCCCCTCTCCCACCTCCTCCCCCTTCTTCTTTCAACCTGGCTTCCTTTCCTCCCTTTGAAATCTTTGATGTTAGTACTTGGATCTGAAGTTCTGTGTCTCTATAGGAGGTTTTCTGAGAGACTGTATTCTTGTATTTAAGAGAGTGTCTGATGCGGACTGCCAGGTTTATATGTGTGTGTGTTTAACTCTGTATTCTGTGTTGTGATTTTTGATGGCCATTTTGCTTTGTCTGGCCACCATTTAGTTTAGACCTGCCACCATTTTATTAGAACTTGATTTTCTTTCCCTGTGCCTTGAGACCAGGGCTCTCAGGAACACTTATCTAGACCATCTCTAATTCCTGAGACTGAAGGAAAAGGGGGAAAAGACTTTAAAATTTTTATTTATTTCAAATTCTATAAACTAGTAAATTTTATACTGTAATATCTAATTCATGACTAAATTTAGAAAATGCAGCTAGATCTTGCACTGTGTCTGTCTAAATATGTTTGGTATGTCTTTGTCTCGGTAATATTTTTGAGGTTAATTTGTAAATGAGCTCTATTTATTTGGCTTAAAAAAAGGTAAGCGCTTACAAGTCAAATAATTCTAAATTAAACAATAAATGCCAGGTTCATGTGAACTGGGAAATATTCAGTATTAAATACCTGATATTAATGTTTGTTTGTTGACCTATCTAATATAGACATGTCTTAGAGTAATTAACATTAAGTAGAATATTTTCATTGTACCTAGGTTTAATATAAGTTAAATATTATATCTGTTACAAGTTTGTCAACAAGGAAATTACCTCGAGTGAAGAAACTTCTAAAAAATGTAAATGAGATATGAGCTTTAATATAAACTCTATAATTATTCTTTAGACATATCTGTCTAAAATAGTCTCTCCAGATTGGCATAACTTAAATTTCTAAGGGTTGTGCCAAGTGTGCTAAGTGTTGGAAGTCCATTGAATAGTTAGGTCATTTCCAAATAAAATAAGATTTTGAAACATTTACTACTAAACACTAATTTCCTTTTACAAAGAAACTAGAGATTTGGGACTATAAATGAATAATGTTTGGTGCCATCCTAAAATGTTCTAAGAAAGCAAGGGTTTTAGAAATTATCACTGGTGTTTATGCTCACCAATCTATAAAATGCTAATATAAAAGTTAGTTCTTGGTTGCTAAAAGAAAGTAGGAAGTATGTTTTCAGTAAAAAAAAAAAAGAAAGAAAGATAAAGGTATGAAAAAATGCTAAAAAGAGTTATGCATGATCAGGATTTTCTAAAATTGGATTACAATTAGTTAGATAAATGGATTTTGTTAGAAATGACACAGCCATGAGAAAACTGGTTAGAGTCAACTAGGTTCAAGATGGCGGAGCTGACTTTCACTAGACCTTGAGCCTTGGTATTTATGCCCATTGTGACATATCAATAAGCTAAATGATACACCCATCAACATTGACTAAATCTGACCAAATGTTCTAAATGCTTTTAATTGATCTTTTTGATAAAACTTCCTAAATCGAATTCTTTTGAAGTTATTTTGACCTCTAGCTAACTTTGGGGTGCTTCAGAGGGCCCCTGAAACATCCCAAAGAGAGATATTAAACTGTGTTTATTTGGTTGGTTAAGTTACATGAAAAAGATTATCAAATGAGTAATAATCCATTCATGTTATAATGTATGGTAAATTACTAATACAGATATCCTAGAAATTATATGGAGTTCTTAACATTCTGATATGTCCTGGTATTCTAATGGAAAACCTGATGACTTCACAAAAGTTAACAAAAGGACTGAATGAACCAGCTGATATGCTTATAACATTTATGGTTTCTATCTGAAAAATTACGGGTTTGAATCTTGGGTTTTCAGGGAGTAGGGAAAACCTTCCTCTCAAACTAATTATGACAATACTTTGGTAAAATTAAACGTTATAAACAAAACAATTATATTTTCACTCTATCTGACTCGTCCAAAAATTGGAAATTCTTAGGTTTCCAGTAAGTTTATCAAATGAGTTAGGAAGGTTATCTCATGGGTTCAAAAATCTCAAGAAATTTTTGAGACCTTAAAAAGGGAAGAATTCACCTAGATTTGTTAGGCAAAATCTGTGATAAGCCTTTGGTGTGAATTCCCCAGCCCTGTTTTATTTTAAAAGTTCAGTCTGAGACTCTATAAATGCTTCAGCAAAATAAAAAGTCTATAATCAATTATGGTTATATAAATCATCAGACCAAAATTAGTGAGAACAGATCTATTTTGCAAACAAACTAGCTTTAATTTAGTTATATCTGATAAAAATGAGGTTAACTTTAGGGAGAAAAAGATATTTCAAAAAATGTTAAATCCTAGTTTGTTAATGGAGGTCTGCATCTAGTAAGACTCATCTCTTAGATCTTTGCTGTGAAGTGATATTAATGTAAAATTTAATTGAATTCTTAAAGAATACCTTAAGTTTGTTTCTTAAGCTTATCTCAGTAATCTATCTTTGGATGAAGATCAGATGCCTCATGACCTGCAACCAGGACTGGAAAAAGACATAATTTAAGGGACTGTCTCCAAACTGGACGGAAGGAGTTTTTTACCAGGTACTCTTAAGTAGCTCATGCACAATGAAACTGAAGGGAAATTAACTCTTAGACTAATTCCCACTTCCAAAGGCCCCTACACTGGATTAGTCTATAGAAAAGACAGCTGACCTGATCTCACCTTAAAATGATGCTCAAGCAGGAGAAACTATACTACATCAGGATGAGAAGACGACGACATCAGAGATAGACAACTTGTCCAAGATACTGGACCTGATTTGTATGATCATTTATGTTTTCTTGACTTCTTAGATCTTTGCATATAAATCAAATGCTTTTCTATCATAGGTCTGATTCTATGCTAGTTTTAGAAATCAATTCAATTGTTGGCTTTGTGGCCAATTATCTGTGTCTAGTTCTGGGTTACCTTGGTAAATTTCTCTACTACAAGACTCTAACTGGTTGGCCCTGAGAAAATTTACTTTAAAAAAAATTATAGTCATATTCACTGTGACCTATAGTCATAGGTCACTGTGATATTACTAGATGGGATCCCCACACCTGGCCAATTAATAATGCCTGCTCTGACTCTGGCCATAAATTTGAGCTTTTTTCTATTACTCAAGCTCAATCATAGCAACAAGAAAAGTTTCAGCAAAGGAGGAAAAAATCTCCCACAGTTATGGGATGGATTTATAAAGATAACACCAGGCTACGGTAATTTAGGTTTAAAGTCTCCTCCGTGTTGGAAACAATTAAATCATACTAAGGACAATCAGTCTAGTAACACTAGAAAACGGGGCTATGTGCCTTATAGATGGTGCCAATATATAATTTCCCTGGAAGATAAAGATTCTACAGAGCAGAGTAAGTCAGATGACCTGAGATCTATCTGGGCTACATCTAATGGAAGCTCTTACCTTAAGTCTTACTTGTGACTTTACTAATACTGCTGGCTATGTTATTTGTATTTCACCTGTTTTACAAATTGCTGTTTCTTACACTGTCAAATGTGTGTCTGAGGCCTCTAATAGAATAATATATAGTCCCATATGTGATCGATGATGTAACAGTGTAACTCTAGATATGGGAAGAAGCAACAAGAAGGAATATTTTCCTGGACCAAGAGGCTAGTAAGACAGGAGGTCCAGAGAATTTTGGATACTGTTTTATGGCCTAGTCCAGTAACAGCACATTGAGTGGCCTGTCAAAAAATCTTTGCCAAACCTGAGAATGGACATTCTCAGTGTTAAGGCCAAATGGAGCCAGGACAGGCTCTAAGGGGCAGGCTAGGCCTGAGGTTTAGTCTCTAGGAAAGCTGAGGCACTGGGAACTCCCACAGGCAGTGTAGCTCGACCAATCAGAAAAAATCCCCGTAGCCCCCGACCTGCGCCAGACCTGAGCCAATCCAGATAGGGATGCGAGGTTTAAAAGTCCTGCTCACGCATGTGCATATGTTTAGCCAATCAGCTATGCTGTTATAGGAACAAAGAACCGTCTGTATAAAAGTAGATGTGATTCAGAGCTCGGGGCTCTTGTCAAAACTCCACTGCACTGGATGAGACATGAGCCCTAGCTCGAGCTAGCAATAAAACCCCTTTGTGCTTTTGCATTGCTGTGAGCGTCTTATTCTCTCAATCTTGGGGAACTGGACCGTGGGCATAACACTCAGCACCATGGGGTAAAATGGTCATGAAATGCTCCCCTCAAAATCATGGTCAAGTTTATGAGCAAAAGGGGGCTCTGCCAACTGAAGACTGACACTTGCCATCTACATCTACAAAGATTAAATCATGGCCGCTGCAACTGCTGACTTTCAACGCCCCTGAAAGGAGTTCAGGGTGAAAATCAGGAATGAGGCACTCTGTGCTCTGGGAAAAACTGGCAGAGCAGCCCTTCAGATAGTTAGATCTTTTCAGGAGAAGATTTTATGAGTCCCAATTCTTGCATCTTCTCATACCTAGAGAAACACTGACGTCATTAATGGTGAAATCTGCTTTGGCTGTTAAGGAAAAGTTTACAATTAAAAGTCAAAATAGAGTAGCTATTGTTCAGATATGCTGGGAAATAACTAGGTGATGCTATGGGTGTACTTTCAGATTATACCTTGCATCACTAAACACTTGAGTTTTCTGAGTCGTGTCAGGCTTGGATGCCACCATTCTCAAAACAATGTCTGCTGGAAGCTAGTAACTGCAACCTTACTTTTTATAAAACCAGGCAACTGGCTACCTGGCTACAAGTCTCCCTGAAGTGCCAGGTCCAGACTGGGTTTCAGGCTTATTCTTCTAAAAAGAAATGAGATTTATTTTGTCTACTAAATTCCAGTTATTATTCCTCCAACTACTTCTAATTGGGTCTGTTACACCAAAATGGCAGACCAAGGGATTGAGATTTTAATCATACAAGGCTCAGATCTAGGACTTGGAACTCAGGAATACTTCCAATTCAGTGTCTATTCTCCAAGCTGAAGCAGTCCTATGCCCCATTTTGACAGGAAGTTATCACAGTCATAGTTGCCCAGTTCCCTAAATTAAAACTGAGCAGAACTCTGTGGGGCTCTGGAGTAGAGATATGTTCTGTGTTCTCCATTTCTTGTCTGTAGGATATAAGCTTCAATCAGCCTCCTTGACCTTCCTTGAGTTCCAAAGGGTGGGTTCAAACAACTGCTAATCGGGGAAGTGAGGGGATACAGAAACTGGAGAAACAATCAAAGGTTGGCACAGCCTCCAGAGAGAGTCCTGGTTCCTGCTCAAAGAAATATGCATAACAACGTCTTTGAGCCCCCACCCAGGTGGAGGATGGTAACTTCAAACTGAACACAAGATTCCTGGAGCACAGCTCTACTGCCTCACCACCAACCAATCAAAAAGGGTCACAAACCCTGCAACCCTCACCCCAAATGTTGCCTTCTGTTTCCGGGGACCAGAGATGACCATCCTGTTAGGTCTCCCGTTTGGCCCCTGTCTATTTCATCTCTGAGAGGGGCCAACAGTTTCAAACTAAATTGCTGTTATTATAAGGGTGAATGCTGGTTTCAGGCAAAAAAAAAAAAAAAACCTTGCCTTAGATCTGGTAGAGAGAGTCTGCTGCTCTGCTAGGCAGGCCTACGCCCATGCACAGCAGGAAAAAGTTACAGAAGAAAGAGACCTCTGCCCCAATTCCCAAGAAGTATCTGAGTATGAAGTCTCTCAGAGGGGAGTTGTTAAGGGAAGCACACTGATTGAAACTGCCCACCCTGGCCAGGCACCATAGTAACAATTTGCATGAGTTGTTTTATGACAGGAGATCCTGATAAGGAATACAGAACTAATAAGCCACCACCAACCGGAAGAGTTCCGGAAAGGTTGAAAGGAGACACCGCGTGTCTGTCCACTTCCCAGAATCCCTCTCACTAGCATCCATCTCAGCTGAGTGATGCGTGCGCCACCAGGAAAGACTTAGAATGATTGGCCAAAGACCACCCGGAAACTAATCCCATCACCATAAAACCCGAGACTGCGAGCCACGTGGCAGAACAGTTCTCCTGGGTTCCCTTACCCTACTGCTCTTCACCCAGGCACCCTTTCCCAATAAAATCTCTTGCTTTGTCAGCACATGTGTCTCCTTGGACAATTCATTTCCAAATGTTAGACAAGAGCCCAGATTCGGGCCCTGGAAGGGGTCTGCTCTCCTGCAATATGACTATTATATAGGTTCTCCTAGAGTTGGGAAAGTTCTTTATAAATTAAAGCACAACATTTTGCTGTATTTAGCAGGACTGATTCCCTTTAAGTTTTATACACTGTTTAAGATTCGTCAAACTATTTCATTTCTTATGCCAAGTCTAGCAAACTTTCCATTTGTGAATTTTCCACCGGGCTTATGTTCAAGTTAATTTTTTGTTGTTTTCCAAAAAAAGATACATATTAATTTTTTATTTCTTCTAGACATTTATGATGACATTTGATTCATTATTCCCATAATGCATCTGAATTCAAAACGAAGAATGGTATTAAGTAAACATGTATGGATGTGAGAGTTGGACTGTGAAGAAGGCTGAGCGCCGAAGAATTGATGCATTTGAACTGTGGTGTTGGAGAAGACTCTTGAGAGTCCCTTGGACTGCAAGGAGATCCAACCAGTCCATTCTGAAGGAGATCAATCCTGGGATTTCTTTGGAAGGAAGTATGCTGAAGCTGAAACTCCAGTACTTTGGACACCTGATGCAAAGAGTTGATTCATTGGAAAAGACTCTGATGCTGGGAGGGATTGGGGGCAGGAGGAGAAGGGGACGACCGAGGATGAGATGGCTGGATGGCATCACGGACACGATGGACATGAGTCTGAGTGAACTCTGGAAGATGGTGATGGACAGGGAGGCCTGGCGTTCTGCAATTCATGGGGTCGCAAAGAGTCGCACACGACTGAGTGACTGAACTGAACTGAACTGAACTGAACTGAAACATGGGGACGACAGAGGATGAGATGGTTGGATGGCATCACCAACTCAATGGACATGAGTTTGAGTAAATTCTGGGAGTTGGTGATGGACAGGGAGGCCTGACGTGCTGCAGTCCATGGGGTCACAAAGAGTCGGACACAACTGAGAGAGTGAATTGAACTGAACTGAATTTAATTTCTCCCAAATGCTCATTTCCCAATTATCAACAGTTATTGAAAAGCTATTCTCTCCCCTGCAATTTGTTTCAATAACACAAATACTTATTTTCTACTATAGCAGAAAAATACTTATTTTCTTCTGTAAACCAGGTACTGTACTGGAGCTGATTATATAGGTTTGGACAAGGAAGACATGGTCATTAGTCTCACCTAGCTGACAAATATCAAAAAAAAAATTGTAATTATACTGGAAATACTATGAAAACACTATCAAGAGGAATCTAATTTGTTCCAAGGTCAGTGAAGGCATCTTAACAGCAGTGATATATGGAATGCTTCTTTCCTTGTATTAAGTTTTTACCTATACATATAAATCATAAGTGTATGATTTAGAACTATTTGGTATTGTTTAGTCGCTAAGTCATGTCCAGCTGCTTTGTGACTCCATGGACTGTATCCCGCCAGCCTCCTCTGTCCATGGGATTTCTCAGGCAAGAACACTGGAACGGGTTGCCATTTCCTACTCCAGGGAATCTTCCTGATGCAGAGATCAAATCCGGGTCTCCTGCATTGGCAGGCAGATTCTTTACTACTGAGCCACCTAGGAAATCCTTAGTTAGTTAGTTAGTTAGTTCAGTTGCTCAATCGTGTCCAACTCTTTGCGACCCCATGAATCCCAGCACACCAGGCCTCCCTGTCCATCACCAACTCCCAGAGTTCACTCAGACTCACGTCCATCGAGTCCGTGATGCCATCCAGCCATCTCATCCTCGGTCGTCCCCTTCTCCTCCTGCCCTCAATCCCTCCCAGCATCAGAGTCTTTTCCAGTGAGTCAACTCTTCGCATCAGGTGACCAAAGTACTGGAGTTTCAGCTTTAGCATCATTCCTTCCAAAGAAGCCCTTAGAGCTATACTATTTTAAAAAACCAATTTATCAATTCTTACACTAGTTCTACACTGATATAATAGCTTAACTATATATATATAAACATCTGTGACAGTAATTTCCCCTCCCAGGACTCTTACCTTTCAAAGTATTTTTCGGTTTTGTTGGGATTTATTTTTTAACACTCTTGCCTGAAACTTTTAGATAAGTTTAAAATCACTTCACTGGGTTACAAAAGTAATTGCCACATTATTTAGATTAGAATTCTATTAAATATATTCATATATTTGAGAAAAATTATACACTTTTATAACACTGGTCTGATAGTTCTCTTAATTTATACAAAATTTCATTTCATAATATCTCTTATAAAGTTTTATAATTATGTTCATATAGAGTCACATGATTATTGTTCATATTTTACCTGGGCATTTTTGTTTTGAGTTGCTATTCAAAATAGGAGAAATTATATCAAGCTAAAAGAATTCTGAAGAACTCTGTGGAAAATCAAGATATATTTGATACTGGCTTTAAAATGCTAGAATAATGTAGACAAGTGAAAGATGTCCATGTTCCCTGGGAAGGAAATTCTGTAAATAGGCAAGAGCATAAGGATAAAATATAGAAATACATTTTTAAAAACCAAAGAGATAGGAAAGCATAGAATACATTTGTGGTAATAAAGTAAAAGCTATCTTAAATTCATCATATTTTAGGCCTGAAAGAGAATTGGTTGAACTTTTCATTTTGTAGATGGGAAATATGATGATAAGTGACTTTCCAAGGTCATTCAATCAACTAGTAGTGGAACCCAGAGAAAAGTCTGAGTGTTCTTAATTGAGTCCATTTTGTTTTCATTTCCTTTTCATTTTTAAGCTCCAAGGCTTTAAAATTCAAAATCCTGCTCAGATAATTGTACATGTTCTCACTTACATAAAACATTTACTTAGATTTTTATATATAGCTAAGTGGTTCATCCCTCTACATTGAAGTTTGTGCTCTAGATTTTAAAAATCTTCCGAGTTCTCCAAAAGAATCTGGCTTCTACTTTCATCTATAAAGGTAATAATTGATACAGTAAATGTCATCCTACATTAACAACCAGTAAATCAAAAAAAGAAAAAGAAAACGGCAGTCCAGGACTGTGATTGTTGACGGAAAGTAGCCAGTCCTGTAATTACCCTACCCCAACTACCCGCCCAGAGACAGTTTTCATCTGTGGTGTAGGGAAGAAAATTCAAACAGAGTCTGGTAACACTGAGTGGTGTCGATAAGACAGGATTTCTGGAGAACCAAAGCAACGGGAATTAGCAGCACAGAATAATGGGGGGAAAGGAACAGCAGAGAGAGAGATTTGGGGATCTGCAGAGAGGTCTCTTTTAGTACTTAGCTGAGAAACCATCTATGCATATGTGGGGTCAGTTCAGTCAGTTCAGTTAAGTTGCTCAGTTGTGACTGACTCTTTGTGACCCCATGGACTGCACCATGCCAGTTCCCAGAGTTTACCCAAACTCATGTCCATTGAGTCGGTGAGGCCATCCAGCCATTTCATCCTGTTGTTCCCTTCCCCTCCCGCCTTCAATATTTCCCACCATCACGGTCTTTTCAAAGGACTCAGCCCTTTGCATCAGGTGGCCAAAGAATTGGAGTTTCAGCTTCAACATCAGTCCTTCCAATGAATATTCAGGACTGATCTCCTTTAGGAGGGACTGGTTGGATCTCCTTGCAGTCCAAGGGACTCTCAAGAGTCTTCTCCAACACCACAGTTCAAAAGCATCAATTCTTCGGTCCTTCGCTTTCTTTATAGTCCAATTCCCACATCCATACATGATCACTGGAAAAACCATAGCCTTGACTAGATGAACCTTTGTTGGAAAAGTAATCTCTCTGCTTTTGAATATACTATCTAGGTTGGTCATAACTTTCCTTCCAAGGAGTAAGTGTCTTTTAATTTCATGGCTGCAATCACCATCTGCAGTGATTTTGGAGACCAAAAAAATAAACTCTGCCACTGTTTCCACTGTTTCTCCATCTATTTGCCATGTCATGATGGGACCAGATGCCATGATCTTCATTTTCTGAATGTTGAATTTTAAGCCAACTTTTTCACTCTGCTCCTTCACATTCATCAAGAGGCTCTTTCGTTCTTCTTTGCTTTCTGCCATAGGGGTGGTGTCATCTGCATATCTGAGGCTATTGATATTTTTCCCTGCAAACTTGATTCCAGCTTGTCCTTCATCCAGCCCAGTGTAAGCAGGGTGACAATATACAGCCTTGGTGTATGCCATTTCCTATTTGGAACCAGTTTGTTGTTCCATGTCCAGTTCTAACTGTTGCTTCCTGACCTGCATACAGATTTCTCAAGAGACAGGTCAGGTGGTATGGTATTCCCATCTCTTTCAGAATTTTCTAGAGTTTATTGTGATCCACACAGTCAAAGGCTTTGGCATAGTCAGTAAAGCAGAAATAGATGTTTTTCTGGAACTCTCTTGCTTTTTCGATGATCCAGCAGATGTTGGCAATTTGATCTCTTGTACCGTTGCCTTTTCTAAAACCAGCTTGAACATCTGGAAGTTCATGTATTGTTGAAGCCTGGCTTGGAGAATTTTGAGCATTACTTCGCTAGCATGTGAGATGAGTACAACTGTGCGGTAGTTTGAGCATTCTTTGGCATTGTCTTTCTTTGGGATTGGAATGAAAACTGACCTTGTCCAGTCCTGTGGCCACTTCTGAGTTTTCCAAATTTGCTGGCATATTGAGTGCAGCACTTTCACAGCATCATCTTTTAGGATTTGAAATAACTCCACTGGAATTCCATCACCTCCACTAGCTTTGTTCATAGTGATGCTTTCTAAGGCCCACTTGACTTCACATTCCAGGATGTCTGGCTCTAGGTGAGTGATCACACCATCGTGCTTATCTGGGTGGTAAAGATCTTTTTTGTATAGTTCTTCTGTGTATTCTTGCCATCTCTTCTTAATATCTTCCACTTCTGTTAGGTCCATACCATTTTCTGTCCTTTATTGAGCCCATCTTTGCATGAAATGTTCCCTTGGTATCTCTAATTTTCTTGAAGAGATCCCTAGTCTTGTCCATTCTGTTGTTTTCCTCTATTTCTTTGCATTGATCACTAAGGAAAGCTTTCTTGTCTCTCCTTGCTATTCTTTGAACTCTGCACTCAAATGGGTGCATCTTTCCTTTTCTCCTTTGCTTTTCACTTCTCTTCTTTACACAGCTATTTGTAAGGCCTCCTCAGACAGCCATTTTGCTTTTTTGCATTTCCTTTCCTTGGGGATGGTCTTGACCCCTGTCTCCTGTACAGTGTCACAAACCTCCATCCATGTTCATCAGATACTCTATCAGATCTAGTCCCTTAAATCTATTTCTCACTTCCACTGTATAATCGTTAGGAATTTGATTTAGGTCATACCTGAATGGTCTATTAGTTTTCCCTACTTTCTTCAACTTCAGTCTGAATTTGGCAATAAGGAGTTCATGATCTGAGCCACAGTCAACTCTCAGTCTTGTTTTTGTTGACTGTATAGAGCTTCACCATCTTTGGCTGCAAAGAATATAATCAATCTGACTTCATTGTTGACCAGCTGGTGATGTCCATGTGCAGAGTCTTCTCTTGTGTTGTTGGAAGAGGGTGTTTGCTATGAAGTGCATTCTCTTGACAAAACTCTATTAGCCTTTGCCCTGCTTCATTTTGTACTCCAAGGCCAAATTTGCCTGTTTATCCAGGTGTTTCTTGACTTCCTACTTTTGCATTCCAGCTCCTTATAATGAAAAGGACATCATTTGGGGGTGTTAGTTCTAAAAGGTCTTGTAGGTCTTCATAGAACCTTTCAAC
>SJYQ01000408.1:428662-447223 GCA_006410935.1 Redunca redunca | reverse complement strand
AATTAATGTTGCAGAAATGGCCATACTACCCAAGTCAATCTACATATTTAATGTAATTTCTATAAAAATACTCCAATCATGTCTCATAGAAGTGGAACAATCAATTCTAAAATATACAAGGAACCACAAAAAAAAATTGCCAAAGTAATCTTAAATGTAAAAAAGACCAAAGCATGAAGCATTACATTCTCTGTCTTCAGACTGTGCTATAAACCAAGAGTAATCAAAACTGTGTGGTACTGGCACAAAACATACATAGTTCAATGGAACATAATACAGAGACTAGAAATAAACCCATGCACTTATAGTCAATTAATCCATGAGAAAGGAGGCAAGAATATGCAACGGAGAAAAGACAACCTCTTCAATAAGTGGTGCTGGGAAACTGGACAGCTATATGTAAAAGAGTGAAATTGGAACATTTTCTCACACCATACACAAAAAAATAAACTCCAAACAGATAAAGACCTAAATGTAAGACCAAATACTATACAACTCCTAGAGAAAACATAGGCAGAACACTCTATGGCTTAAGTTGCAGTGATATTTTACCTTTTAAGGTAAAAAAAAACAATAAAGCAAAGATATAAAATGGAATTATTAAATTAAAAGCTTTTGCACAGCAATGGGAACTATCAAAAAACTGAAAAAACAGCCTATTGAGTGGGAAAAAGTATTTGCAAATGATATGACCTGTAAGGGTCATGTGCAAAATATATAAATTTTATATGCAAAATATATAAATACTTCATACGACTCAATATCAAAAAGATAAGCACCCTAGTTTTAAAAAATGGGCAGAAGACATGAATAGACATTCTTTAAAGAAGATAGTTGGTCAACAAGTACATGAAAAATCCTCAACATTGTGAATCAACAGAGAAATGCAAATCAAAACCACAGTGGTGTATCACCTCATGCCTATCAGGATGGCTATCATCAAAGAGTCTACAAGTATTAAATGCTGGTGAGGATGTGGAGAAAAGTGATCCTTTGTACACTCTCAGTGGAAATGTAAACTGGTGCAGCCACTATGGAAAACAGTATGGCGGTTTCTCAAAAAACTAAAAATAGCACTACCACATGATCCAGCAATTCCATAGTTAGGTATGCCTCCAAAGAAAATGAAAACTCTAATTCGAAAAGATGCATGTACCCCAATGTTCATAGCAGCATTATTTATAATAGTCAAAATATGGATGCAATCTAAGTGTCTGTTGAAGAATGAATGGATAAAGATGTTTTATACACACACACAGACACTATGGGATATTAGCTATAAAAAATGAAATTCTGCATTTGCAACAGTGTGGATGCACCTAGAGGGTATTACATCAGTGATATAAGTCAGATTATGACAAATACTCTATGTTATCATTTGGAGACGGAATCTAAAGTATAAAACAAACAAATATATGCAACAAAACAGAATCACAGATATAAATACAAACTAGTGGTTACCAGTGGGGAGAAGGAAGCAGGAAGGGGCAAGATAGGGGTCTACAATTAAGTACAAACTACTATGCATAAAATAAATAAATAACAAAGATACTGTGCAGCAAGGATAAATGTAGCTATTATTTTGTGATAGTCAATAAAATATTGAATCACTGTTATATAATATAACATTGTAATTAAACTGTACTTCAATTTAAAAAAGAAACTAACTAAAATGAAGAAAAAAGACCCAAATAAAATAATCAGAACCACACTAATATATAACAATATCTATAAAACCAATGTACATGTAATTGGCATCTCAAAGAAAGAGGAGAAAGATTCAAGAAAATTACTTGAAGGAATAGAGGCAGATATTTGTCAAATTTGATGAAAACTATAATTGCACACATCCAAGAAGTTCAGCAAACCCTAACCAATATAAACATTTTTTTTAAGGCACATCATAATCAAATTGCTGAATACCAACATTAAAGAGAAAAATCTCAAAAGCAGCCAGAGGAAAAAAGGACAAGTACATCCAGAGGAACAAAATATACCAGCCATGTGCTGAGCTCAACGGATGGGCCTTTCTTTGTTGCACCTGGACTGACCTTGAGCATCACCCAGAGTGTGCTGACTACTACTGCATTTCACACATGATTAGATGAGGTCTTATGGATGCTTTTCACGCATTTTTTTCTGGGTTGCATTTTTCCATTAGGATAATAGGATAAGGGTCTCTGCACATCCCAATTACCAAATCTTTAAAAGAATCTGCTGACACATGGAAAGTTTTAACCATCTACTATAAACTAGAACATATAGATACATAGGCTTTTTGAACCATTTTCTTTATTTAAATATTAATCTCGGAACAATATTTACATATGCCCTCCTGAAGTGTAAGCGATTCTGTTGGAAAAGAAAGAGAAATCCTCTGTAAGTTTATAGGCATTGAAATATTAAGTGATTTCTCAACCTCTCTTGTCCATTTGATAAGTAAAGACGCAGAATCAAGCAGAGAAATAAAAGAGTAGAAAGCCCACATCTCCTCCCATAAAACTTATTTCTCAGAACCCTCTCAGAGACAGGCTCTCCTGGAAGGTCACAGTCACTCCTTCTCATGCCTCCCATATGCTGCTGGGGCTGCTGCAGGAAAAGGCAACGGCACCCCGCTCCATGTCTTATGGATGCTTTTCACATGTTTTATTCTGGGTTGCGTTTTTCCATTAGGATAATAGGATAAGGGTCTCTGCACATCCCATATGCTCAGTTCAGTCACTCAGTCTTGTCCGACTCTGCGACCCCATGACTCTCAGCACGCCAGGCCTCCCTGTCCATCACCAACTCCTGGAGTTCACTCAGACTCACGTCCATCGAGTCAGTGATGCCATCCAGCCATCTCATCCTCGGTCGTCTCCTTCTCCTCCTGCCCTCAATCCCTCCCAGCATCAGAGTATTTTCCAATAAGTCAACTCTTCGCATGTGGTGGCCAAAGTACTGGAGTTTCAGCTTGAGCATCATTCCTTCCAAAGAAATCCCAGGGCTGATCTCCTTCAGAATGGACTGGTTGGATCTCCTTGCAGTCCACATGCAGTCCCATATGCTACTAGCTCCTAAAGACACACACCCAGTGCTGAGAGTCTACCCATGTATGTCAAGTCACCATATACCAAAGTGTCTCCTCTCCCTGAATTCCCTTTTTTTATTGTATGGCATCATCATCAACCCAGATGCCGGGACCAGAAAACTGAGTGTCAAACTTAATGCCTCCTTTTCCCTCAATCCTCACATCTAATAAATTAGCAACTTCCATCAAATTTACCATCTACATATCACCTAATCCCTCCTCTTCTCCACATTCCCAACTTCTTAGTTAGTCTCCCAACTTCTACCTTGCCCTTTCCACACTTCAACTAGAAAGATGCACTTTTTTTTTCCTGCCCAATGTAACCATCGCACTACAGAAATGTTTCTGTACACTTACCTAAGATGTTAATCTAACCTTTCTCACTTTACTTGTATTTTTATGCAAAACTTTGTAAGACTTACTAGGAAAAACAGCCAGTCCCTAAACTTCCCCACCATCCTATTCCCTTGATGCCCAATGACAATCACTTTTTATCCTTTTTAGTATTTTGGTGTTTACAAAATACCAAGAGCATATTTATATTACTCTCAACAGCATACAAGTTCTTGATTTTTCAGATTTAGATATCATTTATTAAATTCCTATAGTAGAAAATAATGGTTTAGCTATCTTCCCAACCACTATCTCCCAAAGCCACACAAACACATACACACACACAAGCTTTCCCTCCTTCATCCACTGGAATAATTATATTAAAATGTGGGATGGAATTCATAATCAGGTTAATGTGACTAGGACCATGTAAATGTTATTCACAGGGAGCCATGCAGTATCCAGCAATTAAATTTCCACTCTTATATAATATTTTTCTCTTGACTTCATAATTGGTTCCATTTTTAGAGCAATGTCAGGCTCAATAATGGCTCTCAAAGATATTAAGCTTCTATTAACAATCATTGGAACCAGTAAGTGTAACACTTTACAGCAATAGAAAATTTGCAGATTTTAATTAAGGATATTGAGATAAGGACATTATTTTAGATTAACCAAGTGGGTAGAAAAGGATTCTACTATAAAAAAGAAAAAAAAAGATGTAACCTCAGCCAAGAGAGATTTGAAGGAGATAGGGTCTGGGAGCCAGGAATGCAGTCCTATAAACTAGAAAAGCCAAGGAAATGGATTGTTACTGAATGCTGCCAGTGCTTGTTACTCACTCACTCCCCAATTCCCCACCAGCAGTGTAAGTCTGGTCTCAAATCTTTCAAACACATCAGCGCGGGTATTGATTTCATCTTCTTAGAGACTTTGCTCCTGGAGCCCTCCCCCAGTCTGCTCAGTCCAGACTGCTGCTCTGCACACCCCCTGCAGAGCTGAGGGCCTGAGGACTCCCTTCACCATCCAAGTGGGTCTGGTCACCCCAACTCCCTGCTTCCTAGATCCCATTTCTCTCTCCCTCCCTTACTCCACTCATCCCCTGAGGAAATAAAACTGAAATCTTGCCTCTCTGAAATGCTGTATTCAAGAGTCACGCTTAATCAGTTTGGACATGATGGAACTTAAAAGACATTCTTCTTCTCTTTCCTTCCAGCTTTCATTTTTACCCTTGAGAAGCTGAAAGCCATTCTGGTTCTTCATCTTATGTATGTGGCCTCTTTTCCTCTAAAGGGGAGGTCTTGGAATCCTCTCTTTGGCCCCAGTGTTCTGGAAGTTTGTATTTAATGTGCACCATAATGGGTCTTCTTTGACACATTGCATTGGTCACTCAGGGGCCCTTTCAATCTGAAAACTCATATTCCTCAGTTCTAGGAAATTTTCTTGAATTACTTCTTTGATGTTTTCCTTTAATTTCTTGTAAAACTGTTAGTCTTAAATTTGGACCTCCACGTCTGGCTCTCTAGTTTTCTTATCTTTATTATTCTATTGCCCATCTTTTTTCTCCTATGCTACTGTCTGAAACATTCCCTCATTTTGTCTTCCAAATGCTTTATTGAGTGTTTTATAGTTTCTATAATAACTTTCAAAGAACTCTTTTTAATCATCTCAATGTCCTTTCCTCCAGATTTGCCTGTCCTTGTTGTACAGATGAAGTAACTTCTCTAAGAGTATGCTCTATAAAAATATATGTGTGTGTGTGTTCTACTTTTCTACACTTCTGAAGGCTTTGGGGGTTTTTTTCTGTTTAATTTGTACTCTTGTTTTCAGGTCAAGGCTCATATCAAATATATCTGCTGATGGTTTGTCATATTGCATTTTAAAGGAAGATACACTAAAAACTTGACTAGGAGTTTGTACACAGGTATGTGGCTTATCACCTAGTAGTCTTCACCATGGGCTTCCCTGGTGACTCAGTGGTAAAGAATCAATCCACAGTCTCCAATACAGGAGACACAGGTTCAATCCCTGGCTCAGAAAGAGCCCCTGGAGAAGGAAGTGACAACCTTCTCCAGTATTCTTGCCTGGGAAATCCCATGGACAGAGGAGCTTGGAGGGCTACTATCCATGGGATCGCAAATAGAGTCAGACATGACTTAGCAACAAACAATGACAACAAGGGCTCAGCAAAGTGTGTTACAACAGGGGCCAAGCTGTTCCTTTGCAGATCCCTAAATAACGTTATTTGTACTACTCATTTGTACTATGTTATTTGTATTGTGCAGATATTTTCCAGAATTAAATTTTTCAATTTTCTGCCAGAAGGTTGGGGTGAGAGAAAAGTGAAAACCCAACTGTGACCATTTTGGAAGGCAAAGGATTTAGGGATTTGGAAGACAAGGAATTTGAAAGGGATTTAGGGTATGGATATCATTGTTCAGAATGCCAAAGAATGGATGACTTCAAACTGTGGTGCTGGAAAAGACCCCTGAAAGTCCCTTGGCCAGCAAAGAGATCAAACCAGTCAATCTTAAGGGAAATCAACACTGAATATTTACTGGAAGGACTGATGCTGAAGCTGGAGCTCCAGTGTTTTGATCGTCTGATGCAAACAGACGACTCATTGGAAGAGTCCCTGATGCTGGGAAACATCAAAGGCAGAAGGAGAAGAGGGTCTCAGAGGATGAGATAGCTGGATGGCATCACTGATGCAATGAACATGAACTTGGGCAAACCCCGGGAGATAGTGAGGGACAGGGAGGCCTGGTGTGCTGCAGTCCATGGGGTTGCAAAGAGTTGGACATGACTGGGCAAGTGCACAACAGTCAGTTCAGAACATCAACCTTCAGTTAATTCCCCTATTTTCCTTGGAACCCCCAAACTTTACATGCCTAGTGTTCCTAAGTACAGAACCCCACTGGCTTAACCTCCTCAGAGACTGAGTTACCATCTTATGCAGGAAAGCCTAGTGATATTCCTAAAAACATGCACTTATGGCTTTCTCTTACATATTATCTCTCTTCAAAGAGTTCTATTGCTCCTTGGGGAAAATTCACCTTGCTAAGCATAACCTCCTGATCTGGTTTCTGATCACCTTTTCATTCTTATATCTCAGCACATTTTCTCCCTCCCCAGTTCACCAATATCATTCCATGCACCCGTGCTGTATGCGCCAGGTACACTGGGTTTGTTTCAGTTGTCTGCCTGGGCCCTGCTCTTCTAAACCTATAGGCCTTCTCAGTTGTTCCACCCTCTTCCAGTGACCAGTATTTTCACCTTTCTTTACCTGACTAACTCTTACTTACCCATTAGGTATCAGCCCATCTGTTACTTCCTATACAGAATTTTCTTTGACTTAGATAAACTGAGTTAGATTACATTATGTGTTTCCTCCAGCATTCTGTTCTTTTGTTTTCATAGACTTTATCATACTATAGTATATATTTGATCTTCCATTAGAGAAAAAAATGTTCTTGGAGTGCAGGAACTTAGAATTGATCACAGTACCTGATGCATAGAATTGTTTTAACAAATATTAATTAGATGAAATGATTAAGGAAAAGAAGGATGGAGGATGTGAGGGAGGAAGAAAAAAGGAGGAAGCCCTCAGGATTCTTTTCTTCCCACCTTCTGAAGTCCTTTATTACAGTAAATCTGAAATTTTATAAGGTGTGTATTGTTACTTTTCTCTTACTTATAAAACTAACATATCTATGAAAATAGTAAACTGATGTAAGACATAATGGTGTGGATGGCCACATCTGTTTCATTTCAAAGCAAACTGGATGTTAATTCAGTCTAGCTCCCTATCTCAGAAATATATACCAAAAGACACCAGAAATGCTGGGCAAGAGTATACACTAGGGAAGCCAAGATCCAGTCCTCTTATTGCTTGAGGGGCAGAGGGGGAAGCCTGTGACTTCTGACTGTGAATGAATGGCACTATAAATAAAAGATGACATACAATTGGATTTTCACAATGAGCCAATTTGGAGAATATAAGGAGAAAGAATTTTCTGTATTGTTCTTAAATACACATTTGGACTTTCCTGTTAAACCTATTTAGCAGTGAACCTTTTAAGCATAAGCTCTTCCATCACCTTCTCTATAATTCCCTTCAGTGCTGAGTACTCACCACAGCAATTTCTCACTCTATCTGCATCTCCACCTCTCCCTTTCTGAATGTTCAGGAAGAACATAAACCAAACTTTGGAATTTTAATTCATCTTATTTCAAGAGGCCCTTGCACCAGCTCTTTGCCCCCTTACTCACCATCAAAATATACCCTTCTTCATTGGTTATATGTAATAGCTCCTAGGTAAGTTACACAATAACCTTCTAGGTGAAATTTCCAGTTTAATCAGATGTTCGCAAAGCCTTCTCAGAGATATATTGGAACATTGAGTCTAACCCTGTTTAAACACAGCAGCTGTACTGAGAAGAACCCAGCTGCAAAGGAGATGACCTAATAAGGCCTTTTTCATCTGTAGAATCTCTGATTATAGGCGTGTCATTTCTATTCCCATTCCAGAATAGCTTTGTTACTTTCTAAAGACTGAAAAAAAAAATCTCATTTAATTCTTTATGAGCCCACAAGTACGGAATTTAGAGAAGTTCAGGTTTAATGACACACTTGACATACCATGTTTAGAGTCTCCATAGAAACAAACTTCATCACAGTGTCTGAATGCGTAACATTAACAACTAACACTCATGAAGAAAAATCCCTATATGGACACTTGCAGTGCAGCTTTGAAATTCCCATGTGTTCTGAGGGGCTAGTAAGAACTTTACCTTTAAATGGTAGCTTTCACACCAATAAGCCAAAGAATTTACAAATGTTATCCCAGAAGAGAATTTCTCACGTTATTTTAAAATATAAGAGTTTATGTTCAAATGACTAGCCTAGTTACTCTCAGAAAAAAGATGAAGAAGGGGAAGTAGGATTGGGGGAGGTAATTGTAGATCTGGAATTCTTATGGAAGAGGGATAGTGTTTTATCCCACCAAAGAAGATTTGTCATCTTACATCAAGGGCCACTTTGACTTTGAGTCTGTCTCCTCTAGAGATTCAAGCTAAACTTCAGAAATCCCACTGTTTGATCATTTATACTAAGCTTATCTTTATGTCAGTGTTCCCCCATCCATCATGCTACTTTCCAGTTGTGCAGAAATGAGTTACCATATCAAGTTATCCTTAGACCTACTTGGAACGTTTACCTTTGGCTGGCCTCTGGGAACTTGGATTTCAGGAGGGTTTCCACCACCTTAACTTATAAGTGGCCCACAGTGCCTACACTGTTTATACAAATAATATGGTTTGTGATGAACAGCTGCTGTCCTTCTGAAAGTCTGGAATTTCGGTATTTGTTGGCAGATAGGCTGATATGATGATCCCCCAATAAAAACCCTGGGCATTGAGTCTCTAAGGTTCTTTCCGATTGGCAGCATTTCACTTGAACTGTCATAACTTGTTGCTAGGGAAATTGAGTCCTGAGTGACTCCACTTGAAAGCATGCACTTGGATTTCTCTGTACATCACTCACATACCTTTTTCCGTTGCTGATTTTGCTGTCAATCTTTTGAAATAAACCACAGCTATGGGCTTCCCTGGTGGCTCAAATGGTAAAGAATCCCCCTGCAATGCAAGAGACCCACTTCAATCCCTGGGTTGAGAAGATCCTCTGGAGAAAGGAATGGCTACCCAGTATTCTTGCCTGGAAAATTCCACGGACAGAGGAGCCTGGCTGGCTATATAGTCCATGGGGTCACAAAGAGTCAGACAATACTTAGCAATTAATACTTGCACTTTTCATGAAAACAACTATATGATGAATTCTGTGAACCCTCTAATGAATCCCTAAATCTGGCATGGTCTGGGTGACCCCCAACACAACATTATAGTCACAGATTTTGCAATTAGAAGTCATTATTATCAATGACATTGTTTTAACATTGAAGTTGTCTCTTGCTGAAATTACTAAAGTGGGCCCCTCTAATCTTTTAATTTTGTGGCTGCACTCACTGTCCACAGTGATTTTAGAGTCCCCCAAAATAAAATCTGTTACTGTCATGAAATTAAAAGACATTTGCTCCTTGTAAAGAAAGCTATGACAAACCTAGACAGCATATTAAAAAGCAGAGACTTCACTTTTCTGACAAAGGTCCACATACTCAAAGCTGTGGGTTTTTTAGTAGTCATGTACAAATGTAAGAGTTGGACCATAAAGAAGGCTGAGCACCAAAGAATTGATGGTTTTGAATTGTGGTGCTGGAGAAGACTCTTGAGGGTCCCTTGGACAGCAAGGAGATCATACCAGTCAATCCTAAAGAAAATCAACCCTGAATATTCAGTGGGAGGACTGTTACTGAAGCTGAAGCTCCAACAGATGCGAAGAGCCAACTTGTTAGAAAAAACCCTGATGCTGGGAAAGATAGAAGGCAAAAGGAGAAGGGGACGACAGAGGGAGAAATGGTTAGATAGCATCACTGACTCAAAGGACATGAATTTGAACAAGCTCCAGGAGATTGTGTAGGAGAGAGGAGCCTACCATGCTGCACTCCATGAGGTCACAAAGAATCAGACACAACTTAGCAACTGAACAACAACAATTCTAATGTGCATACTCATTTCTCTCTATTACTCCCAATAGAAATGCACCATAATTCTTTATCTGATCTTGATGCCATGTATTATTTTCTCTTCTGAATCCTACTTCCAGAAGTCACTTGTAAAGCTAGAAGCTGAATGAATAACTGGCTGGCTTCACTCACCAGTGGTCCACCAGTACTTTAAACCCATTGTGTGTTACTTTTTTTCTGAGGTACTCTCTGTGTTCTCATGAACTTTGAAAACTTTGTCTTGTTCTTTGATTTTAATATAGGATAGTCTGAATTCTATTTGCTTCTTTCATTTTCATGCACAACACTTATTTGTAGTTACCCCAGCCTGGGCTCTCAAAGGCACGTGTGTTTCAAGACAAGATGCTCCTAGAAGATGCTATGTTTCTTAGGCAGGAAACTGACAAGGTAAATGTTTCTGCTTGTCATAATAATCTTATTTAATGGGATTTATTAGAAAGCAGAGGAAAAGATGGACTTCACAGGTGGCGCTAGTGGTGAAGAATGCCCAGGCCAGTGCAAGATGTGAGTTCAATCTCTGGGTCAGGAAGATCCCCTAGAAAAAATATTTGGGGCAAGGTCCACGGCAAGGCCACTCTCTTGGTACTTGACAAAACCCAGACAACAGTTTAGGAAATGTGATCAGAAGACCTATGACATATTCCACTGGGTTGGAGTCAGTCCCATCATCAGTATGGTGCATGATGGATGTATTAGAAACAAGAACCTGGCTTTCTCTGAAAGCACATGAAATCACAATGAAGTTTTCAGGAAACTCTGGAAACCAAAGGAGAAACTTAAGAACCAAGAACCTTTTAGACTGACATAAGTCAGTTCAGTCCTTTAAATCTTGCCAGCTAAACTTCAGGATTGCAGCCTCAATAGCAAAGAGAGTAAATAGGAAATGAGAGTCAAGCCTCAGGAAATTCTAACCCTTCTGCCTAAACCCCTTAGCTCCAAGTCGGCAGGTTGAGCCTATCCCTTCAATAGCCGCTCATGTCCAAATGCTATTCCCAGTTCTGACACCATGAATGATTGCTATCCATTATCTGGTCACCCGGTTCAAAGTCCAGCCTGACCACTTATTAGCTGACTGATACTGAACAAGTTAATTATGTACATAATTTACATTGGGCCTCAGTTTTCTCATCTGCAAAATGCACATGATAATAGCATCTTCGTCATAATGTTGTCGTTAGGATTAGATGAGTTCATATATAGTTAATACTTATATCATGGGCTGGTACCTTGTAAGCACAGGAATCTGATTGTGTTTTATCATTAATATTACCATAGCCACTTGAGATCACAGCTTTCTTTTCACAAAAGTTAAATGCGTATTTCCAAAGTTGGCAAAGGGCTGTATGACCCAAACACTCTCTTCGATGGTTGAGTCATTAGAAGAAAAAATATTTGACTTGAACGTTCAAGAAGTTAAAAAAAAAAAGAATCCAGCCTAAGTCAGAGTGAGAGGGCATCAACTGTAGCTGGTTTGTGATATGGTTCAATCCTTTACTGAGAGCTAAAAATGGCAGCATTTTTAAAGACTTGACATAACTCTTAAAGTCCAAAATGTTCTGTGAATTTTTTTCCTCAACTCAAGACAGCCAAGCATGAAAGTTCCTGGAAGCTTCTTTTTAGTTTTATTTTGTCTACACCACCCCACCTCAGTGCCAGGGAATAAGTCAGCATCCAGTCACTGTGACAATCTTGATGCAACACATTAACTCAATTGATTAGCCAACTGATTGATTAAGAACCCATCAAGCCCTGCAGATGTTTTCTTGAATCCCAGGATCTCAGCATTTGGTAGCATTTAGACACTTGCTGTTTAGTAGCTAAGTCATCTCTGACTCTTTGCAATCCCATGCACTGTAGCCTACCAGGCTCCTCTGTTCACAGGACTTTTTCAGGCAAGAATATGGGAGTGAGTTGCCATTTACTTTTCCAGGGGATTTTCCCAACCCAGGGGTTGAACCTGTGTCACCTGCTTGGCAGGCAGATTCTTTACCACTGCTTACCAGGAAGCCCATTTAGAAACAAGGTGTAAAAACCCAAACGACACAGCCTCTAAGCATATGCCAAATAGAGTTAAGTTTCCAAGAGGTTGTAAGAAATGGTAAATGCGTTTACAAGATTTTGAGAGGATTTCTTCCATATGAAGGCCAAAATGTTTCAGCATTTGGTTAGTCATAAGGTTTATTTAAATGCATATTCAGGCACAGCTTACTATTTTAGCTACATGAATTATTTTAGGCTTAAAACATAAATCTCTGAAACCAAACATAGATAATATGAATTTTCTTTTTTAGACTGATAAAAGGCCCACCCCTCATGATTTTGTTTCTTAAAGAAAGCCTTTCCTTGGTTTTGCTTCAAACTTTTATAGTTTGTTGACATAGTGTTAACTTCAACTCAAACTTAGATCAGAATTTGCAAAAATCATTTGCAGATGCGAATCACAATCCTAAGGATTATAAAATTCAAGTGACCCACTGACCACCTTTCTCCAAAGGGATTTTCAGTGAAGTTTTTTCATAGGCATATTGGGACGATGGGAGATGTGCTCTAAAGTGCATTTTGTCATCTCTTCATTTCCATTAATTTTGCCATAAATTTTATATTCCCTAGACCCTAACAAAGGAAAAAAGCTTATAAGCCCAGAGACCTAAGAATCAGATGCTGTGCTATCTTATTGGGTATTTTTATGCCGAAGGGTGTATATGGGTTTAGACACAGTAATAGATCTTATTCCATCTGTGTATGTCAGGAAACAAATATGAAGCTATAATAGGCATCACGAAGGAATAAGAATACCCTTACCTTTAAGATATTTATAGCTTGGTAAAAAATAACAGTAAACAGTACATTCAGTTCAGTTCAGTTCAGTCGCTCAGTCGTGTCCAACTTTTGCAACCCCATGAATTGCAGCACGCCAGGCCTCCCTATCCACCACCAACTCCCGGAGTTCACTCAGACTCCCGTCCATCGAGTCCGTGATACCATCCAGCCATCTCACCCTCTGTCGTCCCCTTCTCCTCCTGCCCCTAATCCCTTCCAGCATCAGAGTCTTTTCCAATGAGTCAACTCTTTTCATGAGGCGGCCAAAGTACTGTGTGCATATGTATATACACAAGCACACTGGAAGGTATCAAAGATAAAACTTCAGAACCAAAACTGGATGGATAGGGATTAAAATAAGGCAGCTCAATGTCTATGAAAGGAGAAGATCAGAGAGAAAGAAAAGAAAGCAGCATTTATTAAGCAACTATGCAGTGCAGTAACTATAATTTCATACACATTATCTCCTATAAACCTCACACCAACCCTACATGGTCAGCAATATTTTAGAGATGAGGAAAATTTTGAACTTAAACCAAAGTCAGTAGACTCCTGAATCCCAGCTTTTACTCAGTATGACCCATTCACTCACCAGGCTATGCTGTTAATTTTCTTTTGAATGCTGTCCTCTATATTTTGGAGATTTTCAAATACATGGTGTGGGCACACATGCACACATGATATATACTTTTTACTCATTATATTATAAAGCAGCTTGAAGGCAAGTGTATTCTCACTCCTTCGTGGTGCCTGCTGCTGCTGCTGCAGGCACTTAGCTGCAGCTAAGTCATGTCCGACTCTGTGAGACCCCATAGATGGCAGCCCACCAGGCTCCTCTGTCCCTGGATTCTCCAGGCAAAAAGACTGCAGTGGGTTGTCATTTCCTTCTCCAACGCACGCATGCATGCTAAGTCGCTTCAGTCGTATCTGACTCTATATGACCCTATGGACAGCAGCCCACCAGGCTCCTCTGTCCACAGGATTCTCTAGGTAAGAATACTAGAGTGGGTTGCCGTTTTCTATTATAGCTCAATCTGCAGAGACAATCTGCAGATGACTAAGGAAAGTAAAATTTTAATCAGTCCACCAGTTGAAACTAACTTTTATCCCTAAAAAGTGGGACACTTTATCACTAAAGTGGTTAAAATTAACTGTCCACTTCAACCAGCATAGGGAATACCTGACTAACTAAATAATGAATAAAATAATAGAAGCAGGGTGGAGCAGAAGGGTCTCCACCTCAGCCCTGCTACAGTCACATGACAGTCCATGAGCCACTGCGTCTGAATCTCTTGGATTCCACAAAATTCACAAAGTACAGTTTTAGAAACAACTAGATCAGAATGCTTCAGTCCATAAGCTCAGTTTTTCAGGGCAATACTCCCACTATTTGGTCTCAACATAAGAGAATGTTTTTTAAGAATTTAATAACACAAAACTGGGTTCTGATCTCATAATGAGCAAATATGTGGTCAACTCAAGAGCTATGCCAGAAGGTTATTCCCAAGGAGGTTCCCTAAGAATCTGGAGAACAGGCTGCAGGTGAAATTTTCAAGTCATTCAGTATCAGTAGGAGTATAAAAACTGAACAGATGTTTTCCTTATCAAAATATTAATCTAGAACATTCTATTTCAAGTATAATGAAGCAGAATTGAGGAAGTTAGTTCTGTGATCCATATAATTATTCTGATTTGAGGTTTACTACTGCTTAGAAATCAGAACAGGAGAAGAGAAGGAAATGAGAAATGAGGATGAGCTAGAATCTCAGTCAGCAGGAAGTCTGAAAGCCATCCACTTTACTCACATTCTAAGAAAAATGCTAAGAGCTCAGATTCACAGAAGTGGGAAGTAATTGCCTCCTTTGGCACATACTCTGATAAGTCTTGAATAACCTCTAAAAGTTTGTCCACTAAAGAGTCAATATAAGTGAAAACAATTAGGATGCCTTTCTGTTCTCCAAATAATTAACATATTTGTTTTCATAGTAAAGCCCACAACCTTATCCTTCAGAAATTAAAATAATTCATCCTGAGATCAGGCAATGAGCATCATAATACAAAATGTTATAGAACAAAAATAAAAACAACCAAACAGAAAAATAAATGGACTAAGGATATGTTATGTTAAGGATATTGCCTAACACAGATGAGAGCCAAGGACAGTTCATAAATAGGCTCAAAATTATTAGTATTCAGGGAAATAAAATTGAAAGAAAATGATAGCCTTCTAGGCCAAACAGACTGCCACAAACCTTAAAAGGTGAGTAGGAACAAATTTGCAGCAGAATGTAGGTGTTAATGCCAAGGCATCAAGAAGGATAAAATTACCTTCACTGAAGATGGAGAAGGATACTGGAACAGATTTTTGAGAGAAAATCTAGAGTCTTGTTTTTGACATGTTACTTTTACAATGTCTATTAGATATCTAAATAGAAATTTTAAGTAGGTGACTGGTTATACAAATCTGAAGTTTGAATGAGGAATTTAGGCAGGAAATGTAAATTTTACTGTTATGAATATACAGATGACATCTAAATCCACGGACTTGATGAAATTAACAAGCAGTAAGAGATTGCCAAGTATAACAAATAACTAAATAAGGTAAAGGACTGAGCCCTGGTGTAACTCAATATGAATATGAGTGATGAGAAGAGAACATAGAAAAGGAGACTGGGGAGCATTTAATGAATACAGAGGTGTGTGATGTTCCTGGAGACAAGGCGGTGTGATTGGCAGTGCCAAACATCACTGAAGGGCAAGCAATAGGAGAGCTGAGAAGTGGTTGATGGAAAGAACAACATAGAGGTTGATATCAAAAATGTAATGAAGGGGAACCAGGTGGATACGGAGTAGAGATACATGGTAGACATTTCACTGGATAATGATAGTAGTTGGTGCTTTTTGAATTTTTATCCCTATGACTGTAATCTGTTCAGATTAAAAACAAACAAGCAAGCAAACAAATTTTCTTAGTGTATTAAAGCTACTATAACAAAACATCACAGAGTGAGTGGCAAAAATTTTTCACTCATGGTACTGGAGGCTGGAAAGTCAAAGTTAGGGTGCCAGCACGATTGAATGAGGACTTGCTTCCAGATCATGGATTTCTCATTATATCCTCACATGGCAGAAGGACCTAGGTCTCTCTTTGGAGTTTCTTTGATAAAGTGCTAATCCCATTTTTGAGGACTCCACTTTCATGACATAAGCATCTCCCAGAGGCCTCACCTAATATCATCATCTTTGGGGATTAGGATTTCAATATATGAATTTTAGGGGGACACAAACATGGAGACAATAGCATGAATAGAACTTAATTTTTTTTTAATCAAAGGATAGAGTTAAACAGTAGATTGTGTGTGTGTTAGTTGCTTAGTCGTGTCCAACTCTTTGCAACCCCATAGACCGCAGCCCCACCAGACCCTTCTGTCCATGGGATTCTCCAGGAAAGAACACTGGAGTGGGTTGCCATTTTCTTCTCCAAAAGGAATTATAGAAAGAAAGAAAGTGAAGCTGCTCAGTTGTGTCCAACTCTTTGCAACCCCATGGACTGTAGCCTGCCAGGCTCCCCCATTCTTGGAATTTTCCAGGCAAGAGTACTGGAGCAGGTTGCCATTTCCTTCTCCAAAACAGCAGATTAGGTATAACTAAAAGGAAGGATCAATGAAACATAAGATATATATAAAAAATTGCCACATTATATACAAAGATGGGAAATATGAAAGAGAGGTTACTAATATGAACACTAAATAAAAGGTTTATCATGCATGTTTCAGTTTCCCAAAAAAGGTAGAATAAAAACAATAAGGGGAGGCATTATTTTTAAATATCATGTCTTCAAATGTATCATGGCCAAGAGATGATATGAATCTACAGATCCAGGAAGCCCAAGATATTCCAAATAGGAAAAAGAAAAACAGATTCATGCAAGACATACGGTAATAAAGTTGGAAAACAAATACAAAGAGAAGGTTGATAAAGTAGCCAGAAAGAAAGGATGGATTACCTAACAAGGACAGACAAAGAAAATGACAGTAGACTTCCCCAGATCAATAATAGAATCCAGAAGACAGTTGAATAGTATCTTTAAGGTATTGAGATAAAATAATTGTCAGTGTAAACATTTTAACAGCAAAACCGTGTTCAAGAACGGGAGTGAAAAGAATTCACTTATGAATAAATAATGGCTGAGAGTTTACCATCAAAAATCTTGTCATAAAGGAACTTATGATGGAGTAATTTCAATAAAGGAAATAATTCCAGAAGGACAGTCAATATAAGAAAAAGAGATCAAAGAAATGAAAACGAGGTTCTGAAGTTTTCCCTAGCTGTGAGGTCATTAACCTTGTCTTCCGAGTATGTGATTCTCAGTTTAAAATCAGGGAATCGAGCAGATTCTTTTTAAAAAATATTTGTTTATTTATTTTGGCTATGTCGGGTCTTAGCTGCGGCACATGCGACCTTCAATGCCTCATGCAAGATCTTTTGTTGCAGTGCAAGGACTCTAGTTGTGGGGTGCACACTTAGTAGTTACAGCAAGCAGGCCATAGAGGGCGGGGGCTTAGTAGTTGGGGTGCATGAACTTAGCTACCCCCTGGCATGAGGGTTCTTAGTTCCCCAACCAGGGATCAAATCAGTGCCCCCTGCGTTGCAAGGTGAATTCTTAACCACTGGACCACCAGGGAAGTCTCTAAAGCAGGTTCTTGATCACAGGTGACTTCAAAGTAGTTGACAGCTCAGCTCCTGAGTCTCAGTGGCAAAAGAGGTGACTGTTAATAAAATGTTGGTTGATCAACCTATTTGGGGACAAGCTCTCAGTCAGTCATTTCAGACTTTTCCTGCTGCTACTTCTTGCTATCTTCCTATTACAATAATTCATTTGATTTATGTTGTCACCTGTCACCTGCAGGGCAACCCAAGACGGGCGGGTCATGGTGGAGAGGTCTGACAGAATCTGGTCCACTGGAGAAGGGAATGGCAAGCCACTACAGTATTCTTGCCCTGAGAACCCCATGAACAGTATGAAAAGGCAAAATGACAGGATACCGAAAGAGGAACTCCCCAGGTCATTAGGTGCCCAATATGCTACTGGAGATCAGTGGAGAAATAACTCCAGAAAGAATGAAGGGATNTGAAGGGATGGAGCCAAAGCAAAAACAATACCCAGTTGTGGATGTGATTGGTGATAGAAGCAAGATCCCATGCTGTAAAGAGCAATATTGCATAGGAACCTGGAATGTCAGGTCCATGAATCAAGGCAAATTGGAAGTGGTCAGACAAGAGATGGCAAGGGTGAACATCGACATTCTAGGAATCAGCGAACTAAAATGGACTGGAATGGGTGAATTTAACTCAGATGACCATTATATCTACTACTGTGGGCAGGAATCCCTCAGAAGAAATGGAGTAGCCATCATGGTCAACAAAAGAGTCCGAAATGCAGTACTTGGAGGCAATCTCAAAAATGACAGAATGATCTCTGTTCATCTCCAAGGCAAACCATTCAATATCACAGTTATCCAAGTCTATGCCCCAACCAGTAACACTGAAGAAGTTGAAGTTGAATGGTTTTATGAAGACCTACAAGACCTTTTAGAACTGACACCCAAAAAAGATGTCCTTTTCATTATAGGGGACTGGAATGCAAAAGTAGGAAGTCAAGAAACACCTGGAGTAACAGGCAAATTTGGCCTTGGA
>SJYQ01000408.1:380025-426999 GCA_006410935.1 Redunca redunca | reverse complement strand
TCTAGTCAAGGCTATGGTTTTTCCAGTGGTCATGTATGGATGTGAGAGTTGGACTGTGAAGAAAGCTGAGTGCCAAAGAACTGATGCTTTTGAACTGTGGTGTTGGAGAAGACTCTTGAGGGTCCCTCAGACTGCAAGGAGATCCAACCAGTCCATTCTGAAGAGATCAGCCCTGGGATTTCTTTGGAAGGAATGATGCTAAAGCTGAAACTCCAGTACTTTGGCCACCTGATGGGAAGAGTTGACTCATTGGAAAAGACTCTGATGCTGGAAGGGATTGGGGGCAGAAGAGGAAGGGGACGACCCAGGATGAGGTGGCTGGATGGCATCATGGACTCGATGGACGTTGAGTCTGAGTGAACTCCCGGAGATGGTGATGAACAGGGAGGCCTGGCGTGCTGCAGTTCATGGGGTCGCAAAGAGTTGGACACGACTGAGCGACTGAACTGAACTGTCACCTGGCTCAAAACATTTTCCTATTCTCTAATCAATCCAGGGCTTTATTTGAGAGTCACTGTTGTGGTCACTGAAACTGGGGCTGAATCCTGGCCCTAGTGGGTTTGTTTTCCTTAAAGCAAAGTTATAAGAACCGTTTTCCTGTAGAATTTCCCAGATCCGTAGGCTTATGCTACTGGAACAAAAACAACTCTATTTCTTCTTCTCTTTGTTCATTCACTCCCAATGGATGTTCTGTCATCACTTTCATGCCAAATTCTGCCTTGAATCTGAAGTGAAATAGTTTATTTTTACACATTTTGTTTGTTCAACTGGTTTAGTGTTTGGAAAGAGAGTCTATGGTCCAGTTTAAAGCCATTAACTTCACACAATATATGAATAAAACAATAGCTTAGAAATACTTGAAGAGACAAACAGTACCCTGAAAATCCACCCAGTGGTGTAGCATGGACAGAGGCTAATAAGCATAGAGGTTCCCTGATGGCTTAAATGGTAAAGAATCTGCCTGCAATGCAGGAGACCTGAGTTCAACCCCTGGGTCGGAAAGATCCCCTGGAGAAAGGAATGGCAATCTACTCCACTATATTGCCTAGAGAATCTCATGGACAGAAAAGTCTGGTGGGCTACAGTCATGAGGTTGCAAAGAGTCAGACACGGCTGAGCAACTTAATACTTCCACTTACATACTTTCATAGAATAAGGAAATTCAATGCACTCTCCAGAAGGATAGCATGTCACTATACAGAAAAGAAATTCATTTGTATGCGAGACAACAAAAGAGACTCAGATCTATAGAGTGAACTGTTGGACTCTGGGGGAGAGAGGGAGGGAGAGGGTGGGATGAGATGGGAGAATGGCATTGAAACATGTATACTATCATGTAAGAAACGAATCGCCAGTCGATGTCCGATGCAGGATGCAGGATGCTTGGGACTGGTGCAAGGAGAGGACCCAGAGAGATGGTATGGGGTGGGAGATGGGAAGGGATTCGTGTTTGGGAACGCATGTACACTCGTGGTGAATTAATGTCAATGTTTGGCAAAACCAATACAGTAATGTAAAGTAAACTAAAGTTAAAATAAAAATTAAAAAAATTTTAAAAAATTAAAAAAAGAAACAGCTGAGGGTCTTCCCTAATGGTCCAGTGGCTAAGACTCCATACTCCCAAAGCAAGGGGCCCAGGTTCGATCCCGGATCAGGGAATTTGACTCCAAATGTGTAATTAAAGCTCCCACATGCTGCAATGATCAGAGATCCTGCATGTTGCAACCAGGACCTGGTGCAGCAGAATAAAAAAATTTTTTAATAAAAAAGAAAAGAAACAGTTGAGAATTGTGTAACATTGAAAGAAAAAAAAATGGATGTGTCATTGATGAAATATACCTTGTGCTGAGCCAGTATTTGACACCTGTGACACAATGGAGCATCAATTTTCTTGTCTATCTCTCTACTCAAACAAGCCACTTGATAGTAAGAACTCTTATCATATTGATTTCTGCATCACTGGCACCCATGCAGAGTTTTGCAGAGCTTAATAAACATGTGCTGCTTACAAAGGCTACAAAATAAAAAGTGTTTACTAAGAAAGTGGGGCTTCCCTGGTGGCTCACACGGTAAAGAATCTGCCTGCAATGCAGGAGACCTGGAGAAGGGAACGGCTTTCTGCAGCCATTCTGTAGCCAAGCTGTAGGGACAGTTTCTGAGACCTACCGTCCAGCTTAATTTACTCTTCCCATTTATCCTAACAGAATTCTCATTGTAAAGCATTGACTTTAACCTGAAGCATATGAACAAGAACAAAGCTGTTCATGTCCTCCATTCCTTGGAGTAGAATATGCTCCCTCCAGACCCCCAAAAGGCCCCCAGGGTGTTCTGCTTCCTTTTTTGTAGTAGGAGATTATGTAAGGTAATAATTGGGCTTCCTAGGTGGCGCAGTGGTAAAGAATCTGCCTGCCAATGCGGGAGGCACAGGGGATGATCCCTGGGCTAGCAAGATCCCCTGGAATAGGAATGCGAGCCCACTGCAATATTCTTGCCTGGAGAATTCCCCAGACAGAGGAGCCTACAGTCCATGCGGTTGCAAAGACTCAGACACGACTGAGCGACTAAGACTACTACTAAGAAAGTACTTACTAAAAACAAAAAAGAAGGGAAAGGAAGTACTTAACACGCATTTGTTGAATGACAGGGATGTGCACTGTGGAGTATGACCATTTTTCTTGCACATGTTTGCATGATACCAGCCCCTCCCATCCACAGGATGCTATAGCTGGAGTTGGGATGGGGAAGATAGCTCCATTCTTAAGGGAAGAAACTGTCAAAGGTCTACAACTAAGACAGTTTCTGAGACCTGCCCTCCAGCTTCATTTACTCTTCCCATTTATCCTAACCAGAATTCTGGTTGTGTGTAAAATACAGCATCAACTTTAACCTGAAGCATGTGAAAAAAAGAACAAAGGTCAAAATAATGTGCAAGATCTATGGGAGATAACAAGTTATTTAAAAAAAAAAAAAAAGTAAAGAATTATGAGCCATTGAACATCAGTGAAATGGAATCATGGCCTTACCCTCTCTCCTCACCCCCCTCCAAAAAAAAACAATCCTGAAAGTGAGAGAGGTCAAACAAAATAGATTTTCTGAAAATGTCTAATCCCTCTGCTATTCCGCCAAATATCTAAGTTGTGATGCAAACTGATAACACTTGGCACTCACAGAGGTTTTCATTTTGGCACTCTCTATACTTTCATGCATTGGAGAAGGAAATGGCAATCCACCCCAGTGTTCTTGCCTGGAGAATCCCAGGGAAGGGGGAGGCTGGTGGGCTGCCCTCTATGGGGTCGCACAGAGTAGGACACGACTGAAGCAACTTAGCAACAGCAGCAGCAGCATACAGAATCTAAGTAATTAATCCTGACAGCTCTACTCCATGGGATGCTGGTTAAGAGCCAGCAGAAGTGTGTGTCCGTGTGATTATTGTATAACCTTTGCATATATCCATTTCTTTCCTCTACAATTTCTCATCATCCACAACTTAAATTCTCATGGCAGATTTTAGGCAAAGTCCCATTTTCAGCTTGTCCTTCTATGTTCTTTTCAAGATCATGTCTCCCCTCCTACTTAGAGGATTCCAGTTTCACTCAGGTCTTTCAAATGCATCCCAGGGTTCTAGCCTGAAAATGAAGAAAGTGTCATGAGTCTAAGGCTCTGCCTATGTGACGAGCACGTCCCTTCATGTTTGGGGAAAGATGCTATAAGTTCTGCCTTCCAAGAATGTCCCCACAGAATGAGAAGAGAAATAAAACAAAATCAAATACAAAAAAAAAAAAGGTAATTTCACTATTCCAAAGGAGAGAGAGAAAAAGAAACTCTTTGAAAGCAAAACTGACATACCTCTCCAATTCCTCTGGTCTACTGTTTTTTCTTCACAGAAAAAGCTAGATTCAAACAATAATTTTACCTTATTAGTCAAAAGCTAGACCATCTCTCCATGACTGGGCATATAAGTCAAGTTTTATACCAGGACCCACTGACATGAAGAAAGAATAAATATACATTGACATCAAAAAGCTATTCCAGTTTTCCTACGTCTAATATGTTCTGGCTCTGATGGAAATTGAGCCTAGATTGTGGCCGCCGGGGCTGACATCTAAACCTAGGCTATGAGACTTGTCACCTGGCTCAGAGAATGGGCTGTGATTAGACTGCTAGATGTGAATCATGCTACTCAGTTCCTGATGAAATACATGGGTATTCATCAGCACTGAAAGAAGAGCTCCTCCCTGCTAAAAATCTTAAAGAAACCTTTACAAAACATCTAAGAAAGGATGGTCATATACACCACCCTGGTGTGCAAAGATGTGGGAAAAAACAACACCTTCTGAAAAACAGCAGAAGTCCCATAAAACTACAGCACTGATGATCAAATGGTCATAAGTATTCCTGAAAATCATCTGAGTGATTTGAAGTCAAACAAATGTAAGCCTAAGAAAATAAAACCATGAGAGCCAAGATTTTTAACTTAAGTGATAATCCAAGGAATAGAACAAGAAAGGGAAAAACCTACATAGTCCATTTTAATTAAATACTCCAGAAAATCTGATTTTACAACCTCATCCATCCTACAAATATGGTTTCTTGTTAATAATTTAACCTTAACAGTTGCCACCTGTGGACTTTAGGGATCACCGTTTAATAATCCATTTACAACAGCTGTAAATTCCTCAAGTAAGATACTGATCACTCGATATGTAAATTAATGACTATCTGAAGCCCCTTATAATTTTTCAAAAGATGCTGTCTTAACATTCCCTCATCTTAATAAGACTGGGACTCTCTGAAAATCTCAGGTGACTCTTCTCCAGGGACAGGGCCTGCTTAAGATTTCAGATTTTCTAAAGACTGTGTGCTCCATCCAGGTTCAACCCCGGTGTTTCCTGACTTGAGTGAGTTCCCACTCCGGGTTTTCCAGTCCTCCAGCTGGCATGGTGATGGGGCGGGGTGGGGGGGGGAGATAATCATTGAAGAGGAGTCAGAGGAAAACTGATGAAGACCCAGGGAAAGCAAGGACTCCCATATAAATTCCTCCAAATGACTGGGCAGTTCAGACATGTCTCTAACTGGCATCTACATCCATGCAAAATCCAATCTAATGGGACAGAAGTAGTCAATATGCCAGCTACAGGGAAGAAAATGGGGAAGGATTTATGCTTCAAGTGGGAAAAAAGAATTCTGATATAAGTTAGGTGGAATGATATGATCCTAGTCAATAAAATTGAGGCCCACAGTAATGCACAGTCCTACTACAAAACTTGAAAAATGGATAAAGAAGATGTGGAAAATATATACAATGGGATATTACTCAACCATTAAAAGAATAAAATAACACCATTTGCAGCAACATTGATAGACCTAGAGATAGTCATACTGAGTGAAGTAAGTCAGATAGAGACAGAGAAATATAAAAATTACAGAAATTACAAAAATTACAAATGAACTTGTTTACAAAACAGAATCAGACTCACAGACTTAGAGAACAAACTTATGGTTACCAGAGGAGAAGAGTTGGGAGAGGGATGGATAGGAAGTTTGGGATTGACATGTACACACTACTATATTTAAAATGCATAGCCAAAAAAGACCTACTATATAGCACAGAGAACTCTGCTTGATGTTATGTAATAACCTAAATGGGAAAAGAATTTGAAAAAGAATAGGTGCATGTCTATTTGGTATATCTGAATCATTTCACTGTACACCCGAAACTAACACAACATTGTTAATCACCTATTCAGTTCAGTTCAGTTCAGTTCGGCCACTCAGTCTTGTCTGACTTTTGCGACCTCATGAACTGCAGCATACCAGGCTTCCCTGTCCATCGCCAACTCCCAGAACTTGCTCAAACTCATGTCCATCAAGGCAATGATTATATTCAACCATCTCATCCTCTGTGGTCCCCTTCTCCTCCTGCCTTCAATCTTTCCTAGTATCACGGTCTTTACAATGAATCAGTTCATATTAGGTGGCCAAAGTATTGGAGCTTCAGCTTAAGCATCAGTCCTTCCAATGAATATTCAGGTCTGATTTCCTTTAGGATTGACTGGTTTGATCTTGCAGTCCAAGGAACTCTCAAGAGTCTTCTCCAACACAACAGTTCAAAAGCATCAATTCTTCAGTGCAGCTTTCTTTATAGCCCAACTCTCACTTCCATACATGACCACTGGAAAAACCATAGCTTTGACTGCTTCTAAGTCGCTTCAGTCGTGTCCAACTCTGTGCGACCCCATAGACGGCAGCCCACCAGGCTCTCCCGTCCCTGGGAGTCTCCAGGCAAGAACACTGGAGTAGGTTGCCATTTCCTTCTCCAATGCATGAAAGTGAAAGTGAAGTCGCTCAGTTGTGTCCGACTCTTTGGCGATCCCGTGGACTGCAGCCTACCAGGCTCCTCCGTCCATGGGATTTTCCAGGCAAGAACACTGGAGTGGGTTGCCATTTCCTTCTCCAATAGCTTTGACTAGACAGACCTGTGTCAGAAAAGTACTCTCTGCTTTTTAATGTTCTGTCTAGGTTGGTCATAGCTTTTCTTCAAAGTTGCAAGTGTCTTTTAATTTCATGGCTGCAATCACTGTATACAGTGATTTTGGAGCCCAAGGAAATAGTCTGTCACTGTTTCCATTGTTTCCCCATCTATTTGCCATTAAGTGATGGGACCAGATGACATGATCTTAGTTTTTTGAATGTTGAGTTTTAAGCCAGCCTTTTCATTCTCCACTTTTACTTTCATCAAGGGACTCCTCAGTTCCTCTTCACTTTCTGCCATAAGGGTGGTGTCATCTGCATATCTGAGGTTATTGATATTTCTCCTGGCAATCTTGATTCCAGCTTGTGCTTCATCCAGCCCAGTGTTTCTCATGATGTACTCTTGCATATAAGTTAAATAAGCAGGGTGACAATATACAGCCTTGACATAATCCTCTCCCGATTTGGAACCAGTCCATTGTTCCACGTCTGGTTCTAACTGTTGCTTCTTGACCTGCATATAGATTTCTCAGGAGGCAGGTAAGGTAGTCTGGTATTCCCATCTCTTTAAGAATTTTCCAGTTTGTTTTGATCCATACAGTCAAAGGTTTCAGTGTAGTCAATAAAGTAGATGTTTTTCTGAAACTCTCTTGCTTTTTCTATGATCCAACAGATGTGAGCAATTTTATCTCTGCCTTTTCTAAATCCAGCTTTGACTATACTCCAATAGAAAACAAAAAGATTTTTTTAAAAGTTAAAGAGAAAACTTGATGTGATGTATGCTGCATGCAGACCTGGTCTCTTAACCCATTTTTGTGGTACTTCTTGCTCTCACTTTCTGTACCCTCTTCATTCTGGCCTGTTCAGTTCAGTCCAGTTGCTCAGTCGTATCCATCTCTGGCCTATACATGACAACAAGGTTGTCCCCATGGCAACCTTGGGAGCCACTGTTAAAAGTATCAAACATCCTCAGCCTGGATCCCTGAATGACTAAGTGGACCAGAACTCCCATAGCCACTGATGCCTGCTAGACTCTGACATAAAGGAAAAAGGAAATTTTGTTGTATTAAACCACTAAAATATGATGGAGTTAGTTGTTGTTGTTATAGTAATTACCCTGCCAAGAACATTCACATCTCAGGCTTTGAACCTGCTATCTTTTTTTCTCTACGACATTCATTGGCTCAATCCTTCACTTTATATAAGTTTATACTCAAATGTCACATCCTTAAAGATGCTGTTCCTAACCTTCCTATCTCTCTAGCCCTTTGTGTGTGTCAGTCATGTCCAGCTCTTTGCGACCCCATGGACTGTAGCTTGCCAAGCTCCTCTGGCCATGGAATTTTTAGACAAGAGAATACTAGGGTGAGTAGCCACTCCCTTCTCCATGGGATCTTCCTGACCCACGGATTGAACCCGGGTATCCCACATTGCAGGCAGATTTTTTACCATCTGAGCCACCAAGGAAGCTCTTCTAGGCCTTTATCCTTATTTAGTTTTCTTTATAACATTAATCACTGATCTGGTATTACGTTGTACATTCATTTATTTCCTGTTTTGCCTCCTCTATGAAGAATTAAACTCTGTTTTGTTCAGTTGTATGCTCCTCTTCGAATCTGAAAGAGTGCCTCATACTCAATAGAGCCTCTATAAATATTTATTGAATTAGTCAATTAATTAACTATAGAAGAGAAGTAAAACGGGTTAAATTATTGTTTCCATTCAATCAGAGAAACTGAGTTACAAACAGAATGAGTGGCAGCCCAAAGTCCTAAGCAGTGGCCAAAATCAGATTGGCGAACTAACTGGTGAAGTTCCACTTAGTAAGAGGACCAATCCCTGGAGATATGTAGAGAAAAAAAAAACCAGGTAGGTAAGCATTTTTCAGGAGAAATATCAATAACCTCAGATATGCAGATGATACCACCCTTAGGGCAGAAAGTGAAGAGGAACTAAAAAGTCTCTTGATTAAAGTGAAAGAGGAGAGTGGAAAAGTTGACTTAAAGCTCAACATTCAGAAAACTAAGATCATGGCATCCGGTCCCATCACTTCATGGCAAATAGATGGGGACACAGTGGAAACAGTGTCAGACTTTATTTTAGGGGGCTCCAAAATCACTGCAGAAGGTGATTGCAGCCATGAAATTAAAAGAAGCTTTACTCCTTGGAAGGAGAGTTATGACCAATGTAGATAGCATATTCAAAAGCAGAGACATTACTTTGCCAACAAAGGTCCATCTACTGAAGGCTATGGTTTTTCCAGTAGTCATGTATGGATGTGAGAGCTGGACTGTGAAGAAAGCTGAGCACCGAAGAATTGATGCTTTTGAACTGTGGTGTTGGAGAAGACTCTTGAGAGTCCCTTGGACTGCAAGGAGATCCAACCAGTCCATTCTAGAGGAGATCAGTCCTGGGTGTTCATTGGAAGGAATGATGCTAAAGCTGAAACTCCAGTACTTTGGCCACCTCATGCAAAGAGTTGACTCATTGGAAAAGACTCTGATGCTGGGAGGGATTGGGGGCAGGACGAGAAGGGGAAAAGAGAGGATGAGGTGGCTGGATGGCATCACAGACTCGATGGACGTGAGTTTGAGTGAACTCCGGGAGTTGGTCATGGACAGGGAGGCCTGGTGTGCTGCAATTCATGGGGTTGCAAAAAGTTGGACACAACTGAGCGACTGAACTGAACTGAACTGAAGCATTTTTCAGTAATCTTCAAAATTCAAGCTGTGATAGTAGGTGACCATAATTCTATCTTTTCATTCACTCTAGCCAATTATACTTTCTTTATGTAAGAAAACTACTCTAAACAAGTTCACTGTTCCAAGGTCCCTCAGTTTCTACTCTAGCAACACCCAGGCCAATAATATTTCCAACTAAATGAAGACTTATTACACCTACATTGAATCTTCCTATCTCCTTCCTCCCACTCTAAATGCATCCAACCCTCATAACTCCCATAAACTACCTCCCAGAAACCAGTTAGTAAATAATCTTCTCACACGAGAACCAAAATTCTAACCCATACAGAATTCCTACATGCTAGGCTTACAATTTAATTTCTCTTTTTCTATCCATTGAAGTAGTTAATCATTGCTTTCACACACAGTATTACTGAGGTTCTTCTGTTTTAAGTGCCAGGGCTGAATTCAGGTTTGGGAAAAATCCTGAAGTTGGTAAACACCTATTTTTGAGTCCTTGTTTAGCCTCTTCTTCACTGGATAAAATTATGAGAAATTAGACCTGTGTCTTAACTCCAGGAGATAGTGAAGGAGAAGGAAGCCTCATGTGCTGCAGTTTATGAGTTTCAAAGAACCGGATAGGACTTAGTGACTGAACAACTCCCTCCAATCTGCCTTCCAAGGCAGTATTGTATGTGTTCCCCAAAAGTTTAGTTGTATGAGACTGTCCTTTATAAATAGTTTTATGTTCACATAAATGGGGGAAATCCTGCATCTTATGTACCATCATCATGGATTTGTTTTGCATAAACATATATTAAAGGATTTCAGAAACACTAGGGTATTTACTTTGTTTAAGCCAGAATTCTCAAAATTATTTGACTAACAAATTACTTTTTTCCCCTCAATGCCTGTTAACTTGCCATTCAATTAGTGTTCCTTGAAAGGCTCTAGGTCTTTGTAATCCCAGCTTCCTATATCCTCCCAACCCCCGTTGCCACCAAAGCCAAACAATGTTCTTTAAAAATCAATTTACAATTCTAAGTGATTTCCACCACTCATTAAACATCTGCATTTGTATCTCTGGGGCTGCTGCAGTTCTGACCTGGGTTGGTACTGGGGACTGTCCTTGAAGGCACTGTCTCTTCCTGCCCTTCTCCTTGGCATTTGCTCAGCTTCCTTTGGCAAAGTCCAGCAGTTCCTCTCTCTAAAGAGCTATCTGAGTTCTTTCATTTTTCTCTCCATGCGTCAACCATTCTCCCAGGCACTCTGCTCCAAAATCTAAGTGTTCCCTGCCATTTAAACAATTGCCTCATGAACTGTGATTAATCTGATGACAAGAAGAGTCAGAGTCGACAAGAGGCCAGGAAGGCTTTCACTGTGGCTCTCCAGTCAACTCCAGTTATTTCTGTAAATGAAGGAAAGGGGTGATTTGGAGAATCCAATCAGTCTCACTGCGGAACCTCCAGCACAACAATTGGATAAAACAGTGCATCTCCCTCCTCCCAGCCTTGCAGCCATTCCAGTCTAAGGACCACCATGGAATCTAAATAACCTTCAGAGCCGCATCCACCTAACCACTTGGGCCAACTTATGTCATAAGAGGAAACCTCAAGGGAATAGAAAACGTCTCCCCAGCATCAGGGCAAATGCAGGCTGACCAAATTTCATAGAAAGTTTCTGGATGTTCTAGGTATAGAAAACAGCCCTGTAGAATTACAAAATAAAACTAGGAAAGGGCTGCTGCACTGAGTTTCACCTTTGGAATAAGTGCCAGCCACCTGCTCCATTTTCTCTGGGGGGTGCCAGCTTGGCAGCACAAACACCAGCCTCCAAGTTTTAGACCCTGGAAGTAGGTACAGCTATAAGGGCATGAGAGCCTCCTAGGAACAGGTCTAATTTTGCTGCTGGTTCTACTTCCAATCATTCTTGAGGGTCAATTTTCATTTTGAATCCCTTTAAGCATTTGTAACACAGCTGCCTGCAGGATGACTGAGTCACATTTTATTTTTATTTTTTAAATTAATTTATTTATTTTAATTGGAGGCTAATTACTTTACAATATTGTGGTGATTTTTGCCATACATTCACATGAATCAGCCATGGGTGTACATTTGTTCCCCTCCTGAACCCCCTTCGTACCTCCCTCCCCATCCCATCCCTCACGGTCATCCCAGTGCACCAGCCCTGAGCACCCTGTCTCATGCATCAAACCTGGACTGGCGATCTGTTTCACATATGATAATATACATGTTTCATTGCTATTCTCTCAGATCATCCGCACCGTCGCCTTCTCCCACAGAGTCCAAAAGTCTGTTCTTTATATCTGTGTCTCTTTTGCTATCTCACATATAGGGTCACTGAGTCACATTTTATGACAGCTTGGGAAATGCTATGGTTTTTCACACTCTTTAGAGCACACGGTCGCTCAGATGGTAAAGAATCTGCCTACAATGCAGGAGACCCTGATTTCATCCCTGGGTTGGGAAGATTCCTTGGAGAAGGGAATGGCTAGCTACTCCACTATTCTTGCCTGCAGAATTCAATGGACAGAGGAGCCTGGCTGGCCCCAGTCCATGGGGTCACAAGGAGTCAGACATGACTGAGTGACTAACACTTTAGGCTGAAGTTAACAGCATAGATTTGAAGCTACTTAGACATGGCATATAGTCAAGTCACAGTGTTCAGTAGCTTCAGAAAGCTCCTATGTATAACAAAATGGTACTCAAGAAGGTCACTAGGAAAGAAGCAAGATACCAGTGAAGAAAGCAAAAATAGTAAAGAAGGAGAAGGGTATTTTTCATGTATAATAAAAAAGACAAACTTGTTCAGACTAATGGAAATCGTTAACAAATGAGAAAAAGCATGAAAAAAAATTACAGGGACTTCCCTGGTAGTCCCAAGGTTATGAATCTTCCTTCCAATGCTAAGGACGCAAGTTTGATCCCCATTTCAGGAACTAAGATCTCACATGCTGAGGGTCAACTAAATCCAAGCCTGGGTGCCCCAGCAAAAAAGACAAAATAATTTTTTTAAAAAAATACAAAATCTGTTTCTTTTTTATTGCCCCCAGCCTTCTGAAACAAAGGGAGCAAAGGAGTGAGAGTTAAGAATCTTTTGAGCATAGTCTATTTATATGCACTTGAATCTTATCATTTATATCTAGCTCGTGCTGCAATTCACGGGATCGCAAAGAGTCAGACACGACTAAGTGAATGAACTGAACTGAACTGAACCTCTCTTTAAGAAAATCCAATATTTTACTTGGCCAATAGTATTTGCCTTCTCATAATAAAAACAAATTTAAAAAAATAATTTTCACTTCCACTTTTATCTAAAGTTGAATTTAGAAATTTCCCACTAATCAGTCACATCCATAAACGTCCACTGAAATTGCTTTTGTTGAAAATGATTCTTGTGTACAGAAGAGTTTATCAGGCATTCTCCTGCCACCATCAAAGCTAAATACATCAATGAGTGACCCAAACTTCTCAAGGTAATTTTGTGTCCTTGATGGTGCCCATACTTCTTCGGATCACCCTTCTGTTCTTCTCTCCCTCTAGACTCTTCTGTCCAGGGCAAAGAAAGAACCCAGGAAGTAAGGAATTTCAAACATACTTAGAACTGCTATCTCACTCAATTTTAAATTAATTAAAGGGAGAGTGAATAGCAATTTTTAGGATATTACTGAGTCTTACTCAAATCTCAAAAACAGAGATTTTGTCTGTTTTTTAAATGTCATTGCATATGACCTTTGAAAGTGAAAGTCGTTCAGCTGTGTTCGACTCTTTGTGACCACATGGGCCATACAGTCCATGGAATCCCTTCAGTCCAAAATACTGGGGTGGGTAGCCTTTCCCTTCTCCAGGAATCTTCCCAACCCAGGGATCAAACCCAGGTCTCCCGCATTGCAGGTGGATTATTTACCAACTGAACTATGAGGGAAGCCTGCATATAACCTTTTGACCTATGTAAAATCATTACAGTGATATACTTGAGAAGTAGCAACTCAAGTTTTCTCCTTTTCTGCAAGATATGCTTTTTTTTCCTTCCTTCTCAGAGCAAACACATCTACTGATATTGATATGCTGTCAAAACATGATTCCTACACAAAATTAGCCTGCGAATAATCTTGCCCCTAACTTGATGTCTCTGAGTACAAACATGAGGATGATTCATCTTTTCATCTTTTCAAATAGAATGTAACTGGCAAAAAAAAAATGTTCTATTGCTTTAATTTTGCCTTTGGGTTCGAGGGAAAAAGCAGCAGCTCAGCTATTCCTGAATGAACTATTTATTCTTCAACACCGAGTCTGACTGGACCAAGATGGCACATAAACAGTCTGCTTACTTTAAGGACAGCTGGTTGACTCTCTGATTACAGTCAGCAAATTTTCTAGCTGTGTCAGAGCTTGCTTGTGATGGCTCCCAGGGAAGCAAAGATATTCCTTAGGCAGGTGTGACTTCTAAAATCAGCCAGCGGCTTAGGAAAGTCACACGTTCAAGTCCTTAGGAGGCCAATCTCATCAGGCAACCTGGATCGGCTTCTTCTCCCTGTTTGTGATGCAGCCACCCACCCAGAAAACAAAATTATTCTTCATCGCCATCAGCTTCTTCATCATCACTGTCAGGACCATCCCCCAAAGGAATTAATCAAACAGTACCTGGTGCAGCACAGACACAAGGAAAGCAATCTCTCCTCCCTTGCTCTCCCACCGCTCCTATAACTGAATCTCATTTACCACCCAGTACCGGAATTAATGGTGCAGGTGTGCACAGGCATGCACTTCTGTAGTCTATCTACATGAGACACTGCCACTTAGTCATTCTTTTTGCTCGCCATAGTCCCCTGCCAGTGATGCACAATCCAAAGGAGGATTCTAAACAAAATTCTAGTGGGACCTAATAAAAGTTCATCATCCAACATGAAGCCTCAAAGTGATCATTTATCACAAAATACTTGGAGACATTTTGATAACTATACATTTACAAAAATTATATAAGCCAATCTCTTATCTTTATTAATGAAAAATATGAAGCAGTTAATTCAAAGCAGAACTTAAGACACCATGAATATATGCAGTGACTTGATGTGTGCTTAGTTCCCACTAAAATGAGCTTGCATTCCCCAAGCAAGGCCACAGAGAAGTGCAGCTCAGCACATTCTGGGTGACAAGGGGGACTCCATAAGAAATGAACTTACCATGCCTGAGGAACCATAATATGATAAACTGTGAGTGTGTTTGTGTATGTGTGGGTAGGTGCAGAAAGAGAAAAACACAGAGATGAGTAAAACAGAGCAGAGGCATAAGTTCTTTAGACCAAATATACTTCCAGAAGGATAAAGCAATCATGCCCTTCCTCTGACTACCACAGAGACATCATTTTCATTTCTTATTCTTCCAAGTTCACGACCCCTGGATGGACTTCCTAGAAACCACAGAAATGTTAAGGCCGAAATTTCAGTACTTAGCATTCTCTTTCCTTCCCTTAACTCTAAGACAGAGCTAGTCTCTCAGAACAAACTTTAAGTAGAGAATCCCACTGCATCCCACTAGATTAGGAAGTTGCTGACCTTTCAGTGTCTTGCACATGTAATCCAGGAAAAACATGCTCCTCTCTGACAAAGATTCACTAATGTTTTACTGGCTATCTTGCATTTGCCTCCCTGATGGCTCAGTGGTAAAGAACCCGTCTGCCAATGAAGGAGACATGGGTTGGATCCCCAGGTTGGGAAGATCCCCTGGAGAAGGAAATGGCAACCCACTCCGGTATTCTTACCTGGGAAATCCCAGTGACAGAGGAGCCTGGCAGGCTACAGTCCATGAGGTCACAAAGAGTTGGACATGACTTAGCGACTAAAACAACAGCGTCTTTCACTCACCCTTACAAACACCCTCTCCCCTTCATTCTTCATCTTCTCTAACCGTCTTATGTCCTGGGGGGTGACTGGTACAAACAGCATCAATAGGCTTTCTGGATCCTGGTTGGGTCCAGCCAATGGAAACACTGGCATGAATGGAGGGAGGTGGGGTGAGACAGGGTCAGGTGCTCTGGGCTCCCCTCAGAGTCCTGGCTGATGCCTGAGATGGAGGCTTGACGCTCTAATCAGGTAGCGTCTGCACCCAACTGTCTGTTTGGGTTCCAGTAACCAGTCTTCTTTTCATCTCCTCAGGCTTCTAGAAACACCCTTCACCCTTCACAAGGGACTATACGCTCCCTTGTGGCTTTTTATACCCTGCCATCTCCTCTGAAAATGGTTTATTTATTAAACTCTCTTAAAATACCTGCCATCCCCTCACACTCTGCTGTTGAGTTCCTGACCCTACCAGTAAAGAAAACGAAACTCTGGGAAAAGGAGAAGAGTGATTGTAACCTGAAAACCAGGGCCATGCTGCGAATCAAAGGGCAGGGTCATGACAGTAAGGAAATGTCTCCCTTAGACTTGTCACTTCAGGATATTCCAAACTGATAAATAGGAGGAAAGACTGATGTCTACCTCATTGAACATAGAACACCAAGATTAAATGACTATCTCACTTCAACGCAATATATATGCAATATTTGCATTTCAGAAGCATTTGTTAATACTTAGGAAATAACATTCCTTCCTAACAAGGAGAGATTTCTGTTTGGGTTTTTTTTTCCCTTTCCTTTTATTTTGTCCTTTTATTCATTTTTTATTATTATTTTTTTTTTAGACTTCCCTGGTGGCTCAGACAGTAAAGCATCTGCCTACAATGCAGAAGACCCGGGTTCAGTCTCTGGGTCAGGAAGATCTCCTGGAGAAGGAAATGGCAACCCACTCCAGTATTCTTGCCTGGAGAATCCCATGGATGGAGAAGCCTGGTAGGCTACAGTCCATGGGGTCACAAAGAGTCAGACACGACTGAGCGGCTTCACTTTCTTTCACTTTTATTTTTTTAAGTCATCAAAAATAAATCACCCCTTGCTTCAATATTCTACAAAGATCACAACTCATCTGTACACGTGTCCAAAAAGACATGTGCCACCAGTACTACTGGTCAGGCTGTCCTTGCCGCAGAGATCTGAGATGACTTGTCTGATGTGGTCCAACTCTATTTGTATCTTTTCTAACTGAAATCCTGATTTCCATCCCCTTCTGAATGTGCCTGCTTTAACTCCGTAAACAGACATTTCCAAACAGGAAATAAAAGGAGAAATATGTAAAATAAATGATTGTCAGATGTTTGGTCCAGTCTAAATTGACCATACACTTAAAATAAAGTAGAAAATGATTAATTTTGAGGTCAGAAACCCAGGTTCAAAGTTCAACCCATGTACTTTAGTGTATCACTTCAATGCTCGAATGCTCATAATAGTCATCTGTAAAGACAGAGGATGAGATGATTGGATGGTATCACTGACTCAATGGACATGAGCAAACTCCGGAAGATAATGAAGGACAGGGAAGCCTGGCATGCTGCAGTTCAAGGGGTCGCAAAGAATCAGACATGACTTAGTGACTGAACAACAACAAAGAGGCTACTCTGCAAAGAATATGCAACGAGTTCTTGATCAATCACTGATGATAACAACAACAAAAGTGGGTATAATAAAATGTTTCCATCTGCATAGTGTCACCGTGAAATGTAAATAAAGTAATTGACATACAAGACTATAAAAATCGAATATGTCAGGCAAATGTGTGTTTTAAAAAATAATCCTTGAGAAAATAATGGAACCCAAGCAATTTTATCCAAAGATCATTCATCCAAATATTAATTAAGGGCTTGGAAGGGATTTCGAAGCTGTATACAACACAGAGTCTGCCTCTGGAGTTTGTGACATCATTGGGGAAATGAGCTGAATATGCCTTTAAGAATTACTAAAGAGTATTAGCAAGTATGTTCTGGAGTGCTAAGTTGTGCCATTAAAAAATAGTAAGCCCTTTAATGACTGTTGCGGGAGGTCACTGAGAAGTGACCACTGGTTATACCCGTGTGCTGGACCCAAGCAACTGGTGTCTCCTCACTCCTTCTCCAGTCTTGGAATGTGCCTTCCTCTTGCCTTCTCTGCTCCCAGAAGCTGCACCAAGTAATGTGATAATGTCAACACTATTTGAACTGTGAAGGTAAGTGAACCTAGTTTGAAGAAGAAGAAGTGAAGTGAAGTTGCTCAGTCGTGTCCGACTCTTTGCCACCCTGTGGACTGTAGCCTGCCAGGCTCCTCTGTCCATGGGATTCTCCAGGCAAGAATACTGGAGTGGGTTACCATTTCCTTCTCCAGGGGATCTTCCCGACCCAGGGATCAAACTCAGGTTTTCCGCACTGGAGGCAGATGCTTTAACCTCTGATCCACCAGGGAAGCCCTAGTTTAGGCTACTATATAAACTTTTAGGATTTTGGCAGGTGGGTGAGAAAATCATTTTTCAGCCACCCAAGACAAGCTTCATAAAAAGATTCCCTTGCTTATAACCTTGCGGCCTAACAATCTGCAGGGGGCTACCTCTTTCTCTGGTTTCTCCCTGCCCTCCATGCATGGGGGCCAGTTTCAGATTCACCTGGGAAGCTCCAAGTTTGCTTAAAAATGACTAGTGTTCAGAGAAGAAAAAGAGCCATGCAGATTCATTGGTATAATGAAAGAAGACTTTACAGAGAAATTGTCAGTGTGATAATCAGTTCAGTTCAGTCACTCAGTCACGTCCAACTCTTTGTGACCCCATGGACTGCAGCACACCAGGACTCCCTGTCCATAACCATCTCCCAGAGCTTGCTCAGTGATGCCATCCAATCATCTCATCCTCTGTCCTCCCCTTCTCCTCCTGCCATATTTGTTTAGAATTTATGTGCCAGGCATAATTTTAAGCTCTCTTTACATATTAATGTAATGAAGTCATAAAGCAACCATGTGAGATAGTTATTACAATTTTTTTTTCATTTGCAGAGAAGGAAACTAAGGTTCACGGATTTTAAGTAACTTTCTCAGTATATACAACCAAGCAAGTAGAGAAGCTAAAATTCAAACCGGGCAATTTGAATCCAGAGCCCCTGTTTTGAACTTCTCTGTCCTCTGCATCCATGTGAGTCACCTGCTAATGCTCTGCGCCTCCATCAAACAACCTGCCATCAGGCTGCTTCCTTCTTGGTTCCTTCTTACCCAGAAACTAAGCGAGAAGTAGAAGATATTCTACTCCAGGTCCTCTGCTAACTTGTCATCTTGGGAAATTCACTATTTGCTGTCACAGCTTCCTTACAGATGTTTGAAATAATGTTACTTTCACAGATGAACCTTCACAACTTACAGGCTTATCAGAATTTTTTAAATGTGGGAATAAAAGAGAAAACCCATAGAAAAATATAAAATACTTAAAAGATGACATTAATGATTATCATTTTTTATTTAAGAGTTTTCTATCCAAATCCATGGCTAGAAGGTACATGTCTAACCACAATCTGGGATGACAAGGGGCAGACGGGGAAGAAGCATTTGCTGACAACCTCTGCTGGAGGAACTACTATGAACCCCACGTCCGAAAGCAGATGGGACGGTGTGTGTACAGGTTTGGATTACACGGGTGGGCTGCATGCATGTGGAAGGAAAGAAATGGCTTTGGGAGTAAATCTTGTTTTCTGCCTATGTTATATTACACAGGACTACTTAATATCTCATTTTCAAATTTTTCTGATTACACATTTCTCTCATGCAAGCAAGACACATGCATGCATGCTAAGTCACTTCAGTTGTGTTTGACTCTTTGCAATCCTATGGACATTATCTGCCAGGCTCCTCTGTCTAGGCGGATTCTCCAGGCAAGAATACTGGAGTTGGTTGCCATGCCCTCCTCCGGGGAATCTTCCCAACCCAGGGGTCGAACCTGCATCTCTTAAGTCTGCTGCATTGGCAGGTGGGTTCTTTACCACTAGCACCAACTAGGCAGCCCAAGCAAGACACAGGGTTCCTAAATAAAGGAAGAAACAAGAACACAGACAAACACTATTGAGAAGTATTTCTTCTTTTTTTCAATGGCCAATGAAACTGTCTCCTACTTTTGTTGTTGTTCTTGTTTAGTCACTAAGTTGCATCTGACTCTGTGACCCCATGGACTGTAGCCCACCAGGCTCTTCTGTCCATGGGATTTCCTAGGCAAGAATACTGGAGGGGCTTGCTATATCCTACTCCAGGGGATCTTCCCAACCCAGGGATCAAACCCATGTCCTTGCATCTTCTGCACTGCCAGGTGGATTCCTCACCACTGAGCCACCAGGGAAGCCCAAGATGTATTTCCTTTTTCTTTGAAACTTATGCTTCTATCCTGGCAGTGCATAGAGGCCCAAAGGGGGCATTGAGAAAAAATTTTTAAAAGCACTTGCACTCCTTCAGTCAATACTAACTTCACGATGAACACTTAGTAAACTCAGATGCATGAGTCCACAGTGAAGTGACAGAAATCTATCAGAAGACTCTATGGCTACCAAATTCACAGGATGATAATGTCACCAACCAATAAGGAGCTAAAACTGGCCCTTACACCAAGTGTGGGAGCCCTGAAATACATAATGTGGAAATAATAGAGCAGGAAGAATCTGTTCTACATTGGATAACCAGCAAAAGCCAAAGGAATAGAGGTAGTATTTCCTGATGAATTGGAGGAAATTTTTCCTTGGCTAAAAAGAATGCAGGAGTAGAACCACCGATGTGACAGAAACACTGACAAATATTTATGCAGTCATTATTTCATTCATTCATAAACCCCTCAGTGATTGTTAAATAACTGACTGCATGTTAAGTGGCCAAACACTGGGCTAAGTGCTATGGATAAAAATGAAGGACACATAGTCCCTAATAAGAGTAACTAACAATCTAATGTCAGAAACATATAAGCAGATAAATATAATGTGATGGGTTTAGAGAGATGGGCGTAAGGCACTATGGAAGCATCCAAGAGGACATGGGGAGGCTGGAGAAAGGCTTCCTGGAGAAATGACAGCTAAGCTGATTCTTCAAGTGTTGGAGGGAGTTGGCCAGAGAAGGGCCCAGAGCCTGCCCACAGAAGCCCTGCTAGAGTAACAACTAAGAATGAGCTAGAGAAGCATCCACTCGTTCTCTGTAGGCAACTTCATACAGCTCCTCACTCTTGTGGTGGAAAATTCAGGGCAGGGATGTGGAGAAACTGGAGAGGCTGATGGGGACCAGAGCAGAGGAAGCTTTGAAAGATTTCTCAGGACAGAAGCTTATATTTTTTTCCCCCCATTGGCTAATAGTTCTCAAACGTAAGCATGCTTCAGAATTTCCTAGTGGGTATTTTTTAAAAAAAAACACTAGTTTCTGGGCCCTATCCCCAGAGTTTCTGATTCAGTAGATCTGGGCTGTAGCCTGAGAATTTGCAGTGTTTAACAAGTTCGCACGTGATTCTGAAGCTGCTGGCTTTCAGATCAAACATAATGGGCAATCGAAGGAACACACAAGATTTCAAGCTGAGGGTGATAAGGTGAGGGGAGCTCCTTCAAGCCTTGGGCTTTGGATAGGATTTCTGTGCAGAGCAGATGGAGGGGACAAGGTCTTGGGGGAGGGAGGCCGGTCAGGAGGCTGTGGCAGAGCCACAGGGGGAGCAGGAGGTAGACAAACCAAACCATAACTCTATCAGAGGTTCCAATTGCCAACATCCATTGGATCATTGAAAAAGCAGGAGAGTTCCAGAAAAACATCTACTTCTGCTTTATTGACTATGCCAAAGCCTTTGATTGTGTGGATCACAATAAACTGTGGAAAATTCTGAAAGAGATGGGAATACCAGACCACATGACCTGCCTCTTGAGAAACCTGTATGCAGGTCAGGAAGCAACAGTTAGAACTGGACATGGAAAAGCAGACTGGTTCCAAATAGGAAAAGGAGTACGTCAAGGCTGTATATTGTCACCTTGCTTATTTAACTTATATGCAGAGTACATCATGAGAAACTCTGGGCTGGATGAAACACAAGCTGGAATCAAGATTGCCGGGAGAAATATCAGTAACCTCAGATATGCAGATGACACCACCCTTATGGCAGAAAGTGAAGAAGAACTAAAGAGCCTCTTGATGAAAGTGAAAGAGGAGAGTAAAAATTTGGCTTAAAGCTCAACATTCAGAAAACGAAGATCATGGCATCTGGTCCCATCACTTCATGGAAAATACATGGGGAAACAGTGGAAAGAGTGAAAGACTTTATTTTTCTGGGCTCCCAAATCACTGCAGATGGTGATCGCAGCCATGAAATTAAAAGATGCTTGCTTCTTGGAAGAAAAGTTATGACCAACCTAGACAGCATATTAAAAGCAGAGACATTATTTTGCCAACAAAGGTCCACCTAGTCAAAGCTATGGTTTTTCCAGTAGTCATGTATGGATGTGAGAGCTGGACTGTAATGAAAGCTGAGCATGAAAGAACTGATACTTTTGAACTATGGTATTGGAGAAGACTCTTGAGAGTCCCTTGGACTGCAAGGGGATCCAACCAGTCCATCCTAAAGGAAATCAGTCCTGTATATTCTTTGGAAGGACTGATACTGAAGCTGAAACTCCAATACTTTGGCCACCTCATGTGAAAAACTGACTCATTTGAAAAGACCCTGATGCTGGGAAAGATTGAAGGCGGGAGGAGAAGAGGATGACAAAGGATGAGATGGTTGGATGCATCAGTAACTCAATGGACATGAGTTTGAGTAAACTCCGGGAGTTGGTGATGGATAGGGAGGGCTGGTGTGCTGCAGTCCATAGGGTCACAAAGAGTCGGATAAGACTGAGCGACTGAACTGAACTCCATATTTATTCCTCATACAACACGGTAATAGGCAAATCTATTATGTTTGCAATGACTGGTCCATTTGTTTAATTAAGGCATCAACAGTGAGCAACATTAAACAAAAACATATTTGGGAGAGAAGAGCTATACACATTTTCTATCCAAAAATGAGTCCTACTGATTAAACGCATTGAATGGAGAGTAGTTGCCTTACCTTGGAGTCCTTATCCCAGGCTGGCTTGTTTGATGAGACAGTAAGAGAAATCTACTTATTCTCTTCAGAAAGTAAACGAATTTCTTCCCTGAAAGAGGAACAAAAAGCCAGGGCTTTGGAGTTATGAAACAAGGAGTATGTAGTAGATACAAGTGGAAATCGGGATGAGGCTGTGATGGAAGTAGGGGTGATGAGCTCAGATACACAGCTCCCCTACTCTGACCTGTACACCCGTCAAACAACCCCTGCGTGTGCTGTGCTTAGACAGTCAGTCATGTCCGACTCTTTGTGACCCCATGGACTGTAGCCCACCAGGCTCCTCTGTCCATGGGGATTCTCTGGGCAAGAATACTGGAGTGGGTTGCCATGCCCTCCTCCAGGGGATCTTCCAAACCCAGGGATTGAATCCAGGTCTCCATCACCATACATTTACTAGTTGCCTTCTCCAAACTGAGTTGATCAGAGTCCCTCTCCTGAAATCCAAAACTTGTGAGTGAGATGCAGAGCCTGAAAGATTCTGGAGGAAAGTTTTTTAGAGTAAAAGTTCTACTACTGGAGTGGGGAGGAGGGCAGAATCTAGAGGCATCCTGAATCCACCTTTCCCCAGGTCATTCAGAACACCCTCAATTCTATAAGTGACCCCAGTATTACTAGAGGAGGGTTTCATCAACTATCTGTGGAGAAGTACCCATTTGTTTTAAATTTCCAAGCCACCACTCACCAGTGCTTTTGCAATATATGATAAAAATGATTTACTCTAATTCCAGTCTAACCAAGAGAGAAACATCAGACAAGTCTCAGTTAAGGGATGGTATACAAAAGATCCAATTAGAGAGACCAAAACTGTCAAGGTCATCAAAAACAGGAAATTCCCATAAATTATCATAGTCAAGAGAAGTCTAAAGACACAATAATTAAATGTAATGTGGTGTCCTAAATGGGGTCCTGGAACAGAAAAAGGATATCAAGTAAAACCTAAGGAAATCCAAATGACTATGGACTTTAGTTAATAACAATTTATCGTTACTGGTTCACTGATTGTGACAAATGTATCATGCCAACATAAGATGTTAGAAAAAAATGGAAACTGGATGTAGGGTACATTTTATGTAAACTAAAATTGTTCTAAAAAATAAGTTTAACTTTTTTTAAAAAAATACATACTGGAAAAATGAAACAGGAAAAAAAGATGAACAAAATATAAGCTCAAACTTAATTATTACATTCAGTGACCATAGTTTTATAACTGTAAGAACAAATAATATCTAGAAAAAAGAAAAGATAAGGAAAACTGTGTACTTATCTATAGAAAGCATATGCATAAGTGAATAAGTAATTTTTTCATTCTGCAATTGTAACTAAAGAGATATGTGTGAAAGTGGGAGTGCCCATATGAAATGCTTAAATGCGTGTTTTGAAGGCACATCATATTTTCCAGTATTAAAGTTCTTAACATGGCAAACAAGCATGCTTTGTGCTTGTTAACATATATGCTTTATTAATAGTTTGGATTGATCATAATGGTCTCACTGGTCAAATGTATATCTAAATTATTTCTGTGCTTTGTTTTAATAACACTGACAGTACAGAAATCTGTCTTACTAAGGTATGTTGAGAGAAGAGAGATGATTTTTAAAGTAATTTTAGCAAGCTTAGATGATTCACGTCTGATTTTTATCCAAAATGAAGACAGCAATCTTTTTTTCAAAATTCAGGTTTAATCCTTCTTCAGTAACCACTTCCAAAAACTCACTCTACAAAGTTATAATTTAATCTAAATTATCTCTCAATGAAAGGAATGAATGTCAGTCCATAGATTTCCAATGTAAAGATCTTCTTTTCATGGAAAATACAATGCAAAAATGCTGCCAAAATCCAGAAGGTGTTTGGTGATTTATAGTTTTGAAATTTCAAGATTGTAACCTTTTGATCATTGTTTTTAAATTATGAAACATGTCATAACCATGTGTAGGAACTCTGTTCTTCTAAACGTGTACCTTTTGTTCTTGTCCTTTGATCTTATCTGCCATTCAAAATCATGCTACACCTCTTCCTTGCCTAGAAGTATTAGCATCATTATAAGGATATCATTATCACCAAGGATAGCAGACCAATAAGCAAATCCAGCTGTCCAATTTACCCCTTTAACAAGATGAGATTCAACAGAATTCTTATCTTTCAGGAACATTAAGCTTTTGTTCTATAAATAGATTAAGCATTCTCAGCTTTCCTTCTCCACAATCATTGCGCCTCAACATTCAGTGAAAGTCATTTATAATTCATCTTCCATATTATAATAGTAAAGAAAGAATTATCTAGAACTTAATGCATTACCCTTTCTTTACAATTTTTCCGTCACTCAGCACATTGCTTATTTTGACTGATTTTTTTCATAGCAAGACTTTCTTAGTAAAGGAAGCAGGACATTAATTTCCTTCTGGTCCAACCTCCTTGACCTGGGTTATCCAGGGCAGCAAGTTTTCTTTTCACCACAACTATGACATCAGAGTATATTTCCACACAGAACTAACTCTGAAACATACCGTTGATTTTATAATCCATCACAGTTTTACACATTTTGGAGCCAATTGTAACTGTTGACAGTGAAGCTGAAAAACATGAATTCTTCAAACTGCCATCATCAAATTGGAGATATATGAAAAAAAAAATTGCAAGTACAGCAATATATGTGCATAGGTCAAGGTGCAATGAAACATACATTTCTAGCTTATTTATTCTTTAAGTTGGTTTTCTGTATCAATATCCAGCTTAAAGATATACCAAGGGACTTCCCTGGTGGTCCGGTGGCTAAGACTGGGGGCACAGGTTCAATCCCTGGTCCAGGAACTAGATCCCAGGTGCCAAGACTAAGACCCAATGCAGCCAAATGAACAAAAGTAAAAATAAATTTCAAAATAAAAAATATAAATCAAGAGACTGTCTCATTGAAAAGTGACACTGAATAACCCATCTCCAAGAAAACATCTTTAAAACAGTTTCAGTAATAATATACAGCTTTTAGTGCTGGCAACATGAACTTCCATTTTATACATGAAATAATAAGCATCTATTTCTCCCATCTTAATTCTACACATTTTCTTTCAAAGATTTCCTTTGGTTTTGAATTTATTTCTTTATGTTTGGGGCAAAAAGGCAACTTAAATCTTGATAGCTTTATTGTTTCGTTACCTAGTACGTCTCTGAAAATTGAAGCCAATAATATATCAAAAGATTAATACATCATGACCAATTGGAGCTTATCCCAGGAAATCAAGGCTGATTTAACACTCTAAAAGCACAGTGTAAACAAACTAAGAAAAATTATATTATCTCAGTAGATATAGAAAAAGTACTTGACAAATTCCAACATTAATTCCATTAATTTCTGATAAATACTCTCAGCAAACTAAGAATAGAAACTTCCACAACTTGGTAACAAGAATTTACAAAAACCTACAGCTAACATCATACTTAAAAGACAATAATAGCAGAAGTCTTAATAACAAAGACAGGCTTTTGCTTTGTTATCAGCTGAATTTTGTGTCCCTAATTCAAAGTGCCTCAGAATGTGACTATATTTGCAGACAGGGCCTTTTCTGGAGTTCATATGAATGGGCCCTCATCCAATGACTGGTGCCTTTAGGAAAAGGAGAGTAGGATACAGACACACAGGGAAAACCACTGTAGGGGCACAGTGAAAAGGTAGCCATCTACGAACCAAGGAGAAAAGTCTCGAAAGAAACCAAAGCTGCCAATACCTTGATCTTGGGCTTCTAACTTCTAGAAATATGAGAAATAAGTTTCTGTTGTTCAAATATACTCATTCTGTAATATTTTATTATAATAGCCCTAGCAAACTACTACACTCCCTACAATCAGAAGAAAAGATAAGTGTGTCTCTTTTCATCACTTCTCTTCACTAGTGTTCTGGATGTATAGCCAGTTCAAGAAAAAGAAATAAAAGCCTAGAATGGGAAGGAAAAAAAAAAAAACTATCTTTATTTGCAGATGATAAGATCATGTATGTAGAAAATTTTATGAAATCTCCAAAAAGGAGAACAGAATTATTGAGTAAGTTTAGCAAAGCTGCCATGTACAAAATCAGCATACAAAGTTCTACTTCATTTCCATACACTAGCAACAAAAATGGAAACTGAAATGAAATTTCAAATCATTACTATTTACAGTAACTTTTAAAAATGTTAAATACCTAGGGACACATGTGATAAAAAGAAATATAAGACCTGTACACTGAAAATGACAAAACATGGCTAAAGTAAAATAACAAAGGCCTAGACATGTAGGAAATTTAGGGATTAGGAAATATATCAATATTGTTAAGATGTCATTTCTCCCAAAATTGAAGAGAACCAATGCAACCCCAAAACCAAACAAAAACTAATGAAAGTCCTTAGATGCCTTTTCTGTAGAAATTGATACCTTGATTCTGAAATTCATATGGAAATGCAAAGGACCTAGAATAGCCAAAACAACTTTGAAAATGGAGATCAAAGATAGAGAACCAGCATAACCTACTTTCAAAATATATTAGAAAGCTAAATAGGACTTAACAGACAAGAAAGTGAAAGTGTTAGTCACTCAGTCATGTCTGACTCTTTGCTACCCCATGGACTGTAGCATGCCAGGCTCCTCTGTACATGGAATTCACCAGGCAAGAATACTGGAGTGGGTTGCCATTCCCTTCTTCAGGGGATCTTCCCGACCCAGGGATCGAACCTGGGTCTCCCACATTGCAGGCAAATTCTTTACCATCTGAGCGAGGGTGAAGATAATCCAACCCCTGCCTGTCTTTTACAACCCTCAAGCTATGAATGGTTTCCATATTTTTTTACAGGTTTTCTTTAAAAAAATTCTACAGAGGACACATGTGCCCCAACAAAGCCTAAAATGTTTACTATCTGAATCATTAGAGAAAAAGTTTGTTGCCCCTGCACTACTCGTTATTGCCAAATTCAGACTTAAATTGAGAAAAGTAGGGAAAACCACTGGACCATTCAGAAAGGCAATGCCAAAGAATGCTCAAACTACTGCACAATTGCACTCATCTCACATGCTAGTAAAGTAATGCTCAAAATTCTCCAAGCTAGGCTTCAACAATACATGAACTTCCAGATGTTCAAGCTGGTTTTAGAAAGGGCAGAGGAACCAGAGATCAAATTGCCAGCATCTGCTGGATCATCGAAAAAGCAAGAGAGTTCCAGAAAAACATCTATTTCTGCTTTATTGACTATGCCAAAGCCTTTGACTGTGTGGATCACAATAAACTGTGGAAAATTCTGAAAGAGATGGGAATACCAGACCACATGACCTGCCTCTTGAGAAATCTGCATGCAGGTCAGGAAGCAACAATTAGAACTGGACATGGAACAACAGACCGGTTCCAAAGAGGAAAAGGAGTATGTCAAGGCTGTATATTGTCACCCTGCTTATTTAACTTATATGCAGAGTACATCATGAGAAACGCTGGACTGGAAGAAGCACTAGCTGGAATCAAGATTGCTGGGAGAAATATCAGTAACCTCAGATATGCAGATGACACCACCCTTATGGCAGAAAGCAAAGAAGAACTAAAAAGCCTCTTGATGAAAGTGAAAGAGGAGAGTGAAAAAGTCGGCTTAAAGCTCAACATTCAGAAAACTAAGATCGTAGCATCCGGTCCCATCACTTCATGGGAAATAGATGGAGAAACAGTGGAAACAGTGTCAGACTTTATTTTGGGGGGCTTCAAAACCACTGCAGATGGTGATTGCAGCCATGAAATTAAAAGACGCTTGCTCCTTGGAAGGAAAGTTATGACCAACCTAGATACCATATTCAAAAGCAGAGACATTTTTTGCCAACAAAGGTCCATCTAGTCAAGGCTATGGTTTTTCCAGTGGTCATGTATGGATGTGAGAGTTGGACTGTGAAGAAAGCTGAGTGCCAAAGAATTGATGCCTTTGAACTGTGGTGTTGAGAAGACTCTTGAGAGTCCCTTGGACTGCAAGGAGATCCAACCAGTCCATTCTAAAGGAGATCAGCCCTGGGTGTTCTTTGGAAGGAATGATGCTAAAGCTGAAACTCCAAAACTTTGGCCACCTGATGCAAAGAGTTGATTCATTGGAAAAGACTCTGATGCTGGGAGGGATTGGGGGCAGGAGGAGAAGGGGATGACAGAGGATGAGATGGCTGGATGGCATCACCAACTCAATGGACTTGAGTTTGAGTGAACTCCAGTGATGGACAGGGGGGTCTGGCGTGCTGCGATTCATGGGGTTTCAAGGAGTTGGACACGACTGAGCAACTGAACTGAACTGATGTATGATGATAGATGTTAACTAGACTAACTGTGGTAATCATTTACAAACTTATACACTATCAAATTATACTGTGGTTATATACACAAATATCAAATTATTATGCTATACATATGAAACTGATAACTAATAAAGTACTATATGTCAATTATACCTCAATGAAAAAATAGCTTGTAATGAATATTCCTAGCACATTTATTTATTTGTAATAACAAAAACTGGAAGCAAGCCAAGTATACAGATAAACTCATATAACCATGCAATGGAATTCCACTCAGCAGTGTAGAAGAACTCATCATTGGACACTGAACAACACGGATCAATGTCAGAATAATTATGATATGTGAAAGATGCCACGCTGAAAAATCAAAAGCATATACTGCATGATTCCATTTACACAAAATTCTAGAGAACCTAAACCAATCTAAAGGGATAGGAAATATATCAGCAGTTGCCTGGGGGTGGGATGGGGGAAGGAGGAAGAAAACGCACACCAAAAAACTCCTGAGGGTGACAGCCATGTTCATTATCTTGATGGTGGTGGTCTTTTCCCAAGGGTATTCATATGGCAAAACTTACCAAGTTATACATAAACTGTAAATACGGACTTTTTATTTATGTCAATTATCTCTCAATAAAGCCTTTATTTAGTAGGGCAGATTAAAATTGTAATTATGCTTTTTAAAAGTAAACTTTTTAAAATTTAAAGCACACATACACAAACTACCATTTAATTCCTGAGTGTTGTACAGTGTAAACTTTCACTGAAATACAAGCAGAAAGCAGAAAAAAGTCCAAGTTGGAATATCATTAGTTAGCTAATTTAAATATTTTTGGAAAACTCTAGATACTATACATATTACATTTCACATCTACCCCTACCCCATCTTGGATAGTCTCTCTACCTTAGGGTACAAGAAACTCCATAGGTTCTAAAGGAAGGAAGTTTCTTTAAGAGTGACCCAAGTCCTTTTCCCCAAATAATTGTTAGGATCTCATTGAAGATGCCCATGGAATACACTTTCAGAAACATTTTTGTAGGCTCTAAGTCCTAGTAGAAATCAAGTGAGGGTGAAAAAGGCTGAGCAGTAGATTCCAGCCCTAATGTTTTAAGCATCTATGACACTCAAAATTTGAACCATTAAGCCGGACCCAAGCTATGATTAAAATATATGCTAGAAACACTTCCATGCCATTTCAATTACATTTCAAATTTTGCAAAAGGAACGGAGGAAATAAAAAAAAATAGTAAGATCCAAAGTCAATAGATCATCTGATTTTGCTCCTTTCATGTTTTATCACATTCTGTCCTCATCACATTTCCCTATCATTGTAGCTTCAAGCTTGTCCCTATGCTTTGCAGATTGTTAGTTCTTCCACAAGTTTTACATCTTTATGGTTCTATGTGTAAAAGGATAACCATCACCTAGTTAAAAATGCAAGCATTAATTTCAAATCTTTGAAATCTGCCTTCAAAAACTACCCTAGTGCATGTATCAATGATCATTTTATATTCTTCATACATTTTCAAATGCGGAATATTTTTCTTTAAAAAAATCAATCTTGCCTGATTGGGTCTCTTGGGACCCTATCCTTTTTATTTATCCTTTTTCTTACCTCCTACCTCCTTGAAGGTACTCTTACATTCTTGAATTCCAAACCTCAGTCTGCAATAGCACTAAATAGAGTATCAGGAAAAAATGGGCTATTCAGTTCAGTCACTCAGTCGTGTCCAACTCTTTGCAACCCCGTGAATCGCAGCACACCAGGTCTCTCTGTCCATCACCATCTCCCAGAAAAGCCTTGCCTAACTTGCAAGATAACTCATGCTCCCTTGGACACCCCAGACAGGCTACTCTTGATGGTGTGGGATTAACACACCAGATGGCTATCTTTCAACTTTCTGAGATAAGTCTTCCAAGCAGTTTTAGAAGAAAAAATATGTAGGAAGGAGATCGACTTCTCTTCCTCTCTTGGTGACACTGTGAATACAAATTCCCACCACAATCATGTAAACACAACTCGCTTGGCCATATATATACTTTCTACACACTTTTCATTCTTTCTTGATCTCCCATCCTCTGGGCAGCCTCTAAGTACCTTCACAGCACTTTAGCAATCAGAGAAGGTAGAAAAAAAGACAACAGCTGCCCCATATCTCAGACTCCGTGGACAACTCCCCTGGTCATTGTACTTGCTTTGGGGCTTCTGTGTTACTTGAGGGGTTAAAACAGTGAGTCCCTGAAAGGGAAGTCATGGACTTCCTGATATCCTGGGAGATTTCTTTCATTGTCTTGAAAATGAATTCTATAATTAAAGAAGTTGGGGTACTTCATAGAATCCTTTGGTTTTCATGAAAACCTCTCTCTTGGCCTTGTACTAATCCAAAACACCTTCACACTCATTATCACACTTAATTCTCACTGTAGCCCTGTAGCATAAGCTGTGCAGAAGTCACTGTGTCCTTTAAATAGGTGAGAAACAGAAGGGTTCTATTGACTTATGGAACTGGAAAATCCAACTTCTGACTAAGCCCAACTGAATCCAGGATTCCCAGTTACATCCCTTGCATGTCCAACATCCATCCAGAGAAGGTAAGTATCTTGCCCAAGATCACATAAGTGAGATCAGGATGGAAACAGCAGTCTCCAAACGCCAAATCTTAATGCTTTCTCACAGTTTCCTCTGGTGAAAAGAGAAAGAAGCCCAAAGTTCTCTACTCAGGATTAATTTTCCCCTGAACTTTTCCCGTAGTCCAGTGCAGGTTCAGGTCACAGTGCCTTAGAGCTTTCTGCTGATATGTCTTCCTATCTTATTCACCACTCAGTAGATGTCTTTTAAATTGAGTTAACACCGAATATAATTTATTAATGATTTTCCTCAATACACAGTCTGTCTCACAACACACAGACACCCACACACAGAGAAAAGACTTAGGTGGAACTTCAAAGAGAGTCTTAACTCTCACCTTTTAATGCTTTATAACCCAAGACAAGAGAGAGTGACATGGACGGGCACAGTGAACTCTGATAAGATAAACATAAAAAAGAGGCAGTCAAGAATTGATAAGATGTTGAGTAAACTAGGACATTTAGCTGCAGTCATTGAGGTAAGGACCCCAGTATCAAAAAAAATTCTATCAGCTCATAGACCTGGAAAATCTAAGGGGTATATGACTGAAGATATAGCTGCATTCAAGGCTTCCAGTTATATCATTTGGATGTCCAGTTTCCATCTCAAACCTAACATATCAGAACCTGAGCTCCTGTTCTCCCTCCAAAATCTTGCTCCACACGTAAATTCTGCATGTCAATAAATTGCAGCTCCATCCCTCAATCATTCAGGCAAAACACTCTGGAGTCATTCTTCATTCATCTCTTTCTCTGACCCCCTCACGTCCAATCCTTCATCATACAGTGGCTCTCCCTTGAAAACACATCCCCAGTGCAACCTTCTGGCTACTTCTCCTGAACCAGATTGTCACCATCACTCATCTAAATAATTATAATACCCCTTGCCTTCTTAGAGTCAACTTTCAATTTAACAGCCAGGGTGACGCTATAGAGCAAGTAAGTCAGATCCTTTTGTTCCTCTTCCTGAAACCCCACAGAAACTTCCCCTCTCACTCCACATAAAAGCCAACATCCTCACAATGCCTATGAGGCCCTACAATATATTTTCTCCTCACCTTTGGGACCTCACCTCCCATTCGGCCTCACATTCACTTAGCTCCAACTACACTGGCCTCCTTGCTCTTCTGCAAATACACCTGGCATGCTCTCACCTTGAGGCGTTTCACTTTCTCAGAAAGGTATATCAGAAAGATACTCTCACAACATTCAAAAAACTGAGATCATGGCATCTGATCCCATCACTTCATGGCAAAGATGGGGAAACAATGGAAACAGTGACAGACTCTATATTCTTGGGCTCCAAAATCACAGTAGATGGTGACTGCAGCCGTGACATTAAAAGATGCTTGCTCCTTGGAAGAAAATCTATGACAAATCTAGACAGCATACTAAAAAACAGAAACATTACTTTGCCTACAAAGGTCCGTATAATCAAAGCTATGGAAAAAAAAAAAAAAAGTAGTCATGTATGAATGTGAAAGTTGGACCATAAAGAAGGCTAAACACCAAAGAATTGATGCTTTTGAACTGTGGTATTGGAGAAGACGCTTGGACTGCAAGGAGATCAAAACAGTCAATCCTAAAGGAAATCAGTCCTGAATATTCATCAAAAGGACTCAAGCTGAAACTCCAATACTTTGGCCACCTGATGCAAAGAACCGACTCATTGGAAAAGACCCTGATGCTGGGAAAAATTGACACGACTGAGCAACCGAACAACAACTCTCAAAACTGCAAAAATCTCCACCACGACCATCCAATATTCCCTGTTGTCTTTTCTCATTATTAATCTCTACAGCACTTACATAAAATGCTCTACAGCATACTAATGTGCTCTGCTGATTGTCCATCTGACTCCAGTTAGTTAGTTCAGTCGCTCAGTTGTGTCTGACTCTTTACAACCCCAAGGACTGCAGCACACCAGTTTTCCCAGTCCACACACCAACTCTCAGAGCTTGCTCAGATTCATGTCTGTTGAGTCGGTGATGCCATCCAACCATTTCGTCCTCTGTCGTCCCCTTCTCCTGCCTTCAATCTTTCCCAGCATCAGGTCTTTTCCAGTGAGTCAGTTCTTCACATCAGGTGGCCAAAGTATACCCATCTGACTCCATTAGAATGTAAATTCCTTTCTCCATTGGAGGACGCCAGTGTGTCCCATGCAGAAGTGATAGACAGTTACCTTGTTGCCCTTCATCTGCACAGAACTATCTCACCTGAGCCCTAATTCTCACAAAGCTCTATTCAGCTTTTTTCCAGAGTTCCCTTTTCCATTTGGGGTCAGACTTTTCCCTGGAGCCAGGCAGCACAACAAGACACCATTCTGCCTTCTGTTAGGAAGGCTGAAGACATCATCTTCCTATGGAGCAGCAGGTGCGCAGAGCTAAACTTTCTTCCTCTCCTCCAGTCAAAACCCAGAAATTGTCAGACCTACCATCTCAGCCACAGAGACCCAAGAGTTACATGTGTGTCTTCACGAGCCAGATTGGGGGCAGAGGGGGAAAGGAAATAGCCCCATGACTTCATGTCAGCTTGGGTACAGTTGTAAATAGGGGGCTTCCCCAATGGTAGAGTGGATGGGAATCCTCCTGCCAATGCAGGGGGCCTGGGTTCAATCCCTTGTCTGGGAAGATTTTGCATGCCTCAAAGCAACTAAGCCTGTGGCAACAACTACTGAGCCCGCACTCTAGAGCCTGAGAGCTGCAACTACTGAGCCCACGTGCCGCAACTACTGAAGCCCCTGCACCTAAAGCCCATGCTCTGCAACAAGAGAAGCCCAAGCACCCCAGCAAAGAGTAGCTCCCACTTGCAGCAACTAAAGTCCACACAAGGCAAGGAAGACCCAGTCCAGCCAAAAATAAACACATAAACAATCTTTTTAAAGGGTGGGACTGGGACCCTCCAGTTGTGAAAAAGATTGCTGATTGGCCAACAATATCCATTTTGCCTTCTCTAATTACAAAGCTCCAGTGTTTTAGCTGGGCAGCCTATGTGGTCTGTGAATAAACTCTGGCCAACAGCATGTAAGAAATGAGGTGCACTACCTACAGGTTGTGCTTCTAAAAGGAAACGTGCATGTGTGCTTTCCGGACAGATTTTTCCCACCTCTGGTTAGAGGAACAAGAATTAATCATCCTTCACTGCCCTACCACTTCCCTCTGAGCTGTCAGAGCAGGGAGAGTCAGTTTCTATGTCGTCTGAACAACCGAATCTTGGGATTCCTTTGTTACAGCATCCTGTATACTAACACACATAGAGTTAGGGTGTCTTTTTGGCCACAGATTCTTTCCCGATCAAAAGAAAATAACTGAGACTTATTGCAAAGAAATAGAGGTCAAATTAAGGTTTCTGAGTTCCAGATCCAATTCTGCTACCAAATGCTGGAATGTCTGACATTATAAATTCTTAGAGCTGCTATTTGTACTAACATGGAGTAATCTAAAGAAAAAATGCTAATATCCTATCATTGCTAATTTTTTAATGTTTATATATATACAAAATTTATAAGTATAGAATATTTCTGGGAAAATATCAACAAAATTGTTTGGAGTGGCTACCTCTGAAGATGGGAGGTAGGGAGTTGGAGTAAAAAGACTTATATTTGGTGCCTTTTGAATGTCACCATTTATAACTATGCAAAAAGAATAATATTAGGCCTCAAAAAAGTGAACTATCTAAAATAAATGGCTGGAATGGCTAAAATGTTAACGAAGAGTTGATAAATTAACTCTTCATCCCATATGAATTAATCTTACCCTTTTTAGGTAGCCACAGTGATGCAGTGAGAGGAAAATACAGTATTTTTTAAGGCCATTGTTGTCAAGGGATGAGAAAGCAAAGTTGCTTTTGGACATGTCTTTCTATAGCTTTCAAAAAACATGCACGAAAAATCAGCTTTCCCCAGTATATTTGTTTGCTTCCAATGGAGGCAAAAGTCAATCAGCAGCAGCCTAGCATCTTGAGATCCCTGCCCTCTCCTCCCCCACATGTCCACATCATCACTTTGTAAAGGTCACCCCACCATGAAGGGGTTGCCAAGTCAGGGTAGAGACAGCTCAGCCAAGGCCTTCATTACACTGATCCATGCTGTCTTCCATCCTTCATCAGCACTGAAGTCAATATTTCATCTGGGAGCTAAAATTAAGTCATCACCCCTCCTGAGAGCAACACCACTCCTGAAATAAAAATTTTACAACATTAGGTTGGAGGAGGATCACTTAGCATTTGAAAACACTTCCCCTGTGACCTTGAGCTTTTATCGCTTGGGAGCCAAAATAAAACCTCTGAGGCAAGATGTATGAATAAATAATTAACCATGAAAATAAAATCAGCACTGAAAAAGAAGTGGGTCCTTCCCATTTACAGGCAAAGTTTCTTTTGTGGATGTCAATCTCTCTTCTATGCTCAGTGCATTTTTAAGAAAAAAAAAATCCAAGATGTGCCAGCCCGACCTAACCATAGGAGCTGTGAAAACATGAGGACAAATTCTGCCTCTTTCATGTGTCTTCCTGGATTTTCAGAACACACTCGGGTCACCGAGACCCCAAGGGACAATGCCAACTTTTACTGTTCATCCTTGGCCCCTTCTCCCCACCCTTCCCAACAAGAGCACAGAATGGCGGTGCTCTGCCCAGGGTTTACCAGCTAGCTCATGTCCTTCCCAGGTGAGATGCTGGGCTGGGAAAGCAGCAATGATTCCAGTCCTTTAGAGAAGACACTGGGGCTCATACAACCCCCACCTCAGCAGAGAGTTCTCTAAGAGCAACTCATCTGGTGGGACAAAATGATGATACTGGGGAGAGATCAACTCACTTTTCAGGCAGCATAGACAAAATCAAACAAAGAGAGCCCCTGGGACTTCCTTGGTGGTCCAGTGGTTAAGATTTTGCCTTCCAATGCAGGGGGAGCGGGTTCAATCCCTGGTTAGGGAGCTAAGATCCTACCATGCCTCCTGGCCAAAAAAAAACCACAAAACATAAAGCAGAAGCAATATTGCAACAAATTCAATGAAGACTTTTAAGATGGTCCACATTAAAGAGAAGGAGAGCTCTCTCTCTCTCTCTCTCTTTTAAATGAAAACAGCACCCAGAGAAAACCAGCCTGCTGGCCTTGGCTCTGGTCCTCCTGAGAGCTCTCAGAGGACTGCAACTGCCAAAATTTTGCTCACCTGATGCGCTCGCCCCTGCTGCTGCCACACCCTTCCAGCCTGTTCTCACCTGTGCCCACGATTTCCCGGGCAGCCCTGGAGTTGCAACCAAATCTCCCCAGTGCAGGGAGAGGAACGCAAAGAGAAGAGGCCTTGCTGCCCCACAGGAGGGAATAGGAGTGTCGGACCTTCTGGAGAGCAGGGCCCAGGGACCTCTGAGCCCGTCCCAGAGCCACAGTCCCTGAAGATGCGCAAAATGAAACTGAAAATCTCTGCTTTTTATTTTCACAGCTCCTACTGGTTTTCTTTCAACTGCTCTAATCTGCCTCCCTGCTGACTCATTTTGAGTCATGTATCTCTGAAGAAAGATAATGCCTCAAACCATTCTGGAGCCCAACCTGGCCTTCCTGGCCTTAAAATTCTCCTTTTGGAAAGGGAGGGAAGAGGGGAGGAAGAGGGCAGGGAGATGGGCAAGGAGTCCTCAGGAGAGCAGCCTGGCTCTGGGAGGGTCCCTTTCCTCTATTCTACTCAAAACAGAAGCCTACAAGTAGACGAGGAACCCTGTTTCCAGCAACAAAGACAGCAGAGACACTGTTCCCATTAAATGGAGATGAAAGCTCTTATAGCTCCCAAACTTGCTCTCATAAGTGAGGTTCATTTTAAGAATTCCTCCAGCAGTTGAAGGACCCTAAGGCTTGTTTTACCTTCAACATGCCAGGACTCCCACGCTTACTGATTTATGCTGGGGCCTTGGGTGGGTTTCCTTCTCCACGCAGTCTCTCACATTGAATTTCCTCCTTGAAGACTCTCTTGAGATAATATTAGCACTTTGTAAACCCAAAGCCTGAAACCAACGGCAGTTTGTCTATTTGTCTAACAAACTACTCACTTCTGTTCCATAGTCCTGGCCAACTTAAACTGCTGGCTATTAATCTTATTCTTAAATCACTTTTTTATTCTTGCCATAAATGTTTTTAAGTACCCTTATGAAGAACTAATTGACATACAATAAATTCCAAATGTTTAAATGTACAGCTTGGTAAGTTTTAGCAAATGTAAACATCCATAAAACCATCCCTCCAGTCAAGGTAAGAAATAGACTCATCACTTTCAAAAGTTTCCCAAGCCCTTCTAAAATCCAGGTGATAGCAAAATAACATTGGTTTTGCCCCAGATCTGACTGTAACCAGCTGTGTGCCCTTGGGCTGCTTTGAAAGCTTTCATTTCCTCAGTGTCAAATGAGCAGATTGGACTAGATGATCTCATCTAGCAAGGACCAAGCCTTCTTCTAATCCAGTCTTGAAACCAAACATCAAGGCTGAATGATCACCCCTGGGTTTCTTCATTGTTCTTTCTGCCCAAAGAATTCATCCTCCAGCTACTTGATATGATGCTTGGCATTGTAGTGTTTAAATTCTTGGAACAAAATTCCATCCACACCAGTTGCACTTCTAACAGGACAAGTGTGGTCATCCAGGCCCCCAGCCTCAGAAGGGGCATGCATGCACTTGGAGCTAAGTTTAATTCTGTCCCCTTGCCATCTTGAAATTCTTAATAATTTTGTCCTGGAATTTGGGCTTAGTAAGTGTAACAGTTTTCCTAGTGGCTCAGCAGTAAAGAATCCGCCTGCCAATGCAGAAGACTCAAATTCAATCCCTGGGTCAGGAAGATCCCCCTGGAGAAAAAAAAATGGCAACCCACCCAGCCTTCTTGCCTATGGACAGATGACCCTGGCAGGCTACAGTCCATGGGGTCACAAAGAGTCAGACACAAGTTAGTGACTGAACAACAAACAAAGCAACAAGTCCATAGGACAGTAGAACAGGGGACTTGAGATTTGTCTCACGTGCTTCCTACCAACCAACATTCCCCACCTTCTCTGCTCTCAGCAGTCTGCTGTCTCTACTCTGGTCCCTCGTTACTGACCCCATCCCTAAAGCACTGTGTACTCCACTAGACTGGAAACAAAGTAACACTGGGGGCAGACCCTGCACTCTGCCTTCAACCTCTGCCCTCAGCGCGGACAGGATCAGAAAGCAATGTTCACTCCATAGCATCTCAAGGCTGAGTCATCCTGCACTTGACTGGCAGTGCCACTGCACATTGGATGGGCAACTGGGGGACAGGGAGGGGCAAACTCAGCCCAGGTACTGAGCACACCCAGCCACAGTTTAGGGCAGCTGGCATGAAGGAAGCGGAGACTGACTTCACCACCCCACTGGGCCTCACATTTTCATTTTGCACTGGGACCCACAGAGCATCTCCAACATCATATTTTGTGAATATGAATTGCCTGGTATAGCCTAGGAATCAACAGGACAGTCCCTCATCCATGTGATGTCAAGAGGTAAGGCAGGAACTGACATTTCAAAGTGTTAATGAATATTGGGACTTCTCAGATGGTACAATGGATAAAAAATTGCCTGCCAATTCTGGAGATGTGGGTTCAACCACTGGTTTGGGAAGATTCCACATCCTGCTGGCAGTCAAAGCCCATGCACCACAACTCCTGAGCCCGTGAGCCGCAGCGACTGAGCTCATGAGCTCTAGGACCTAAGAGCCCCAACTATGAAGCCCATGCACCCAGAGCCTGCGTTCCACAAGAGAAGCCACCGCAATGAAAAGCCCACTCATCCCAAGAAAAAGGAGCCCCACTCACTGCAACTAGAGACAGCCTGCACACCACAACAGACTCAGCACAGCCAAAAATATAAATACATAAAAGTTATAAATAAAAACAAAATAAAGCGATGGCACCCCACTCCAGTATACTCTTGCCTGGAAAATCCCATGGATGGAGGAGCCTGGTGGGCTGCAGTCCATGGGGTCGCAAAGAGTCAGACACGACTGAGAGACTTCACTTTCGCTTTTCACTTTCATGCATTGGAGAAGGAAATGGCAACCTACTCCAGTGTTCTTGCCTCGAGAATCCCAGGGACGGGGGAGCCTGGTCTGCTGCAGTCTATGGGGTCGCACAGAGTCGGACATGACTAAAGCGACTTAGCAGCAGCAGCAGCAGCAGCAATGGCTATTTAATGGTCCTCTGCCCCCTGGTCATCATGTCACCCGGGCACAGGCAGAGACAGATAAACAGTCTATAGCTGGTTCAAGGAGCCACACAAAATGGTGTTAGCCAAGCTGGAGCTGAACTGTAGCGGTAGCCAGGTTGAATTATTCTTTCAGGTTACAGGGGTAGAAGCATCTGAGTAGATGGCACACCTTCCTGGTCTGTTCATAGGTCAGGGGTCTGCCCAGCCTCCTCCAGACACTTCTCCCACCACCTCACTACAGCCTGAAATGGGCTTGAATAGAAAATAATACCCATATTAGTTTGCTAGGGCTGCTGTAGCAAAGGGCCATGAACTGGGTTTGGAACAACAGAACTTTACTGCCTCACAGTTCTGGAAGCTGGAAGCCTGAGATCAAAGAGTCAGCAGGGTTTGGTTCCTTCTGCTGTGAAGAAAAATCCAAGCCTCTTCTCCAGGCCTCTTCTCTAGCCTTTGCTGATTTGCAGGGAACCTTTGGTAGTTCTTGGCTTGTAGAGGCATCTCCCTGATCTCTACCTTCAAGTTCACACATTTACCCTCTGTATGTCTTTGTGAAAATTTCCTCTTTTTAAGGACAGCCATCTTACTGAATTAGAACCCATCCCACTCCAGTATGACATCATCATCACTAATTACATCTGCAACAACTGTGTTTCCAAATAAGGTCTCATTCTGAGGTACCAAGGGTTAAGATTCCAACATGAATTACAAGGGGAACACCATTCAGCCCATAATATCACTCATGCTTCAGTAGTTACTGCTGGGAGAGGAAGAACACTGGGCAGCTCAGAACTCTCACAAAAGGTAAGCAAGGTTTGATTAGAGAGGAGGGAACAATCTAAGGTCCTAAAGTTCTCGAATGTGGTTGAGGGTTAGGACGGAAGGTTGGAGGGAGAGAGAAAGAAGGAAAATAAAAGGTCATCACAGAACACAGACATAAGAGAACATATAAAACAATGATAGAGCCAAAGGACAACTAGCTCCACAAAAGACCTGAGCGCAGTCCTAAGGTGCTGGGAGCCAGCATGGGGAATCCTGCCTGTGGCAAAGGTCATGAGGAAAGGGGCCTGACAAAACACAAAGGTGGGATCAGGCCTCAGGGGTCCCCCTGGACTTTCTCGGGCATCTACCCCCAAACCAGAGTCTGTCTGTCTTATTGTATTATGCCTATCACCAACGTTTTTGACATTAACAGGAGCTATCCCCGACCATCTTTCTCTGGAAAAAGTTAACTTACAGCTCCAGTTAATAGTCTCTTGCATATAAAAGGAGTGTCTCAGCTCAAACCCCTCTGATGGCTCTCTAACTTGCCTGACAGGTTTACCTGGACTTTTACAACTACTCATGTGATTATTTACAGCCCCCCAACTGTGAGAGGCATGGGAAGCCTAAAACATAGAGCCTTTCAAAGAGTTAAAAGCTGTTAGAATAGTGTTGGTATAAGATTTCACTGTTGAGCCAATGTTTGCTGCCAAGTTCTCATATCTCTTATCCATTGTGTACCTGGGAGTACATTGTTAACATAGTTAGAATGTAAGAAAAACAAGTGTAGTCTTAAAACTAACCACATCAGACCTTTGAGCTAATTGGTTCTTTCTTTGTTGTAACTCGCTGCACCTTTGCTTCGTGAAAATGTAACTCTGATACTTTCTGAGGCTAACGTAGATTAGAAATATAAAGAAAAAACACTTCAAGGGAAAATAAGTTTTCTGGTTGAGCAGCCTTTATCTAAAGAGGGTCATAAAATGTCCACAGGCCTCCAAGGCCAGAAGATAATATACACAACATCGTTTGTGGGAAAGGTATGCAGAAAAACAGCCTGGTCTCGATAAGGGTCAGGGCTGCTGACCCTGCATGACTTTGTATTATCCATTGATCTCTATGTATGACTTAAAGTATAAAAGTTTTTCTAAAAAATAAAGGATGAACCAGTCTCTCAGAAATCTGGCTTCCCCCGTGTCAATTCTCTCTCTTTCTCCCTCTCCCTCGCTCTCCTTTTCAGGCTAAATTCCCATCTGGAACACAAAGGCTCGCCAAGTCTACTAATTTTGCCTGGGCTTCTAAGACCCAAACGGGGAGGCGCTTTGTGTCTCCGCTCCTTCAGGAGACCGGCAGAGTGCCTGTGGCCTAACGTAGATGGCACAAGTCTCTTGTCTCAAGACTTTATTGGCTTCTTGTGTAAACCAAAGAATCTCAGCCCTTTTTCTCTACTATACTGTTCTCTTCTAATCTCTCTTTGTATCTCTAAATAAATAAATCCTTCCTAATCGCCAACTCTGTCCCCGCTTCAAATTAACTTAGATCCACCAGGGCTGGACCCCGACACTAAGGCTAAAGGAAAGCCAATTTTTAAAAAAGATTGCCTGTCTCCAGTCGGAAACTTCACTCTTGTTTTTCCAATTTGGAAACTTAAACCTACACACCAAACATACACATCTATACACACACACACTACCATTAAATGACTCATCTTTAATAGTCTACCCTTTGTTGCAGCAAAAACCAGTTTCTCCCTCAAAGCTAGCTCTTCCAGCAATGGGTCCTTCATCTCCAACTGTACCCAAGCCTGAACCAGCACTTCTTAATTGTGTAAAGCAAAATCCTGCAGCCTTTGCAGGTCTGGATATCAGAAGCCTGTTAAAAAAGAAGAAAAGAAGTTGAAATTGCTGCACCTTCCTGAAAAACAGCAATTAATTCAATGCTTTTTCAAATCGACTCATATATTGTAATGTTCATGCAAGATGGCAGATGAGTATTCAAAATCCTATTTAGAGCCCCTGCCTTATCAACAGTCAACCCCAGCACCTGCAGTCTCTTCTGCAATCCTGCTTTCCCAACAACATGCTTATGATGTTAGCTAACTGCTTATATAGCAGAGGAAAGGTGTGTGTATGTTCCAATGAATAGGCACTTATTAATGGCCCTAAATGTTCAACAAATTAGCAGACTTTAAAAGTTCATTAACACTTCTGTTCTTAATCCATGGACCTGTTTATTTAATAAATGTAAGCTCATAGTAAGGAGCTATTAGCATTTCACAATTGCTATTTGCGAGTATCTGGCAAAGTGATAAATTAGATGGAATTTTACTTTTTTTTTTTTTTTGAAACCACATGTGTTGAAAGCCTCTCTCCAAAAGGAAGAAACCAAGACTTGCCCAGGGTGGAGTCACATGGTTTTGAATGGCCCAGAATTCCAAAATAACGACTGGAGTGAATAAATACTAAGTACTCCTTACATCTCCCAAATAGTTTACCACATAGGTACCATCATTATCTACTGTATGGTCTTAAGTCCCAGGTAAGTGGTTGAGTCATTAAGAAACAACAGCTGCCAAGAAACAGAGATTCCAGAGAAAAGAGTTATGTTGGGGGATGGGGAGAAGAGAACTTTTTAAAAAGGAGAAATGCAATCCACTTTTCTTTAGAGTGCCAGGTATAGAAGAAGAGAAGGAGAGAGGAAGAGGTGGGAGAGGTCCCAGATCAGCGTCTGTGAGTTGTTCATCTTCTCATAGTTTCCAGTTTGTTCTCCATTTCTGAAACTGCAAAACCATAAACGCTTATGTTTTTATTCTGTGTCCGCTTCTACTTGACGAAGAGATTCTCAGCTCAGATAATTTAGAGAATTAGAAGCTTTTGTATAATAGATGTATAATAAAAGTGACATTCCCAAAGTGATGGTCAGCTCTCATTTGCTGAGTTTCTGGACACTGGTGGACTTCACAGAAATTAGCACCGTCTATATGCACATTCACACAAACTTCATGCCCAAGCTCCAAACAAAAGAGGATAGCTTGGCGGGGAAAAAAACAAGGTAAGGGACCTGTACTTGTCAGCTAAGGCTTCCATAACAAAATACCACAGATTGGGTGGCTTAAACAAAGATATTTCTCACAATCTGGAGAATGGAAGCCCATTATCAAAGTGCCAGCAAGGTCAGGTTTTGGTGAGGGCTCTCTGTTTGGCTCACAGACCACCACCTTCTCATTGTGTCCTCAAATGGAAGAGAGGGAAAGCAATCTTTCTCTTTCTTTTCTTATAAAGCCACTAAATCCATTGGCTTCCCAGGTGGTGCTAGTGGTAAAGAGCCCACCTGTTAATGCAGCAGACATAAGAGATCCAGTTCCATCCCTGAATCAGGAAGATCTCCTAGAGAAGGAAATGGCAATCTACTCCAATATCCTCACCTGGAAAATTCCACAGAGAGCCTGACGGGCTACAGTCCATGGGGTCACACAACTAAGCATTCACGCAACCCCATCATTCAGGTCCCACCTTCATGACTTTATCTGACCCCAACCATACCCCAAAGACTCATCTCTAAAAAACCATCACATCAGAGGTTCAACATATGAATATTAGGGGGACACATTCTGTCCCCAATCCCCCAAAATTTATGCCCATCTCTCATGCAAAATGTATTCATTCTGTCTCAACAGTCCCAAAAGTCTGATATCATTGCAACATCAACTCTAAAGTCTCACCTAAATGTCATCTAAATCAGATATGAGTGAGACTCCAGGTACAATTCACCCTGAGGTAAGTTCCTCTCCAGTTCTGAATGTGGAAAACAAGACAAGTTCAATTCAGTTCAGTCACTCAGTCACATCCAACTCTTTGCGACCCCATGAACCGCAGCACACATCACCAACTCCTGGAGTCCACCCAAACCCATGTGCATTGTGTCAGTGATGCCATCCAATGATCTCACCCTCTGTTGTCCCCTTCTCCTCCTGCCCTCAATCTTTCTGAGCATCAGGGTCTTTTCAAATGAGTCAGCTCTTCGCATCAGGTGGCCAAAGTATTGGAGTTTCAGCTTCAACATCAGCCCTTCCGATGAACACCCAGGACTGATCTCCTTTAGGATGGACTGGTTGATGGACTGTCCCTTGCAGTCCAAGGGACTCTCAAGAGTCTTCTCCAACACCACAGTTCAAAAGCATCAGTTCTTCAGCGCTCAGCTTTCTTTATTGTCCAACTCTCACATCCATACATGACCACTGGAAAAACCATAGCCTTGACAAGACAGACCTTTGTTGACAAAGTAATGTCTCTGCTTTTTATTATGGTATCTAGGTTGGTCATAACTTTCCTTCCAAAGAGTAAATGTCTTTTAATTTTATTGCTGCAATCACCATCTGCAGTGATTTTGGAGCCCCCCAAAATAAAGTCTGACACTGTTTCCACTGTTTCCCCATCTATTTCCCATGAAGTGATGGGACCAGATGCCATGATCTTAGTTCTCTGAATGTTGAGCTCTAAGCCAACTTTTTCACTCTCCTCTTTCACTTTCATCCAGAGGCTTTTTAGTTCCTCTTCACTTTCTGCCATAAGGGTGGTGTCATCTGCATATCTGAGGTTATTGATATTTCTCCTGGCAATCTTGATTCCAGCTTGTGCTTCGTCTAGCCCAGCGTTTCTCATGATGTACTCTGCATAGAAGTTAAATAAGCAGGGTGACAATATACAGCCTTGACATACTCCTTTTCCTATTTGGAATCAGTCTGTTATTCCATGTCCAGTTCTAACTGTTGCTTCCTGACCTGAATACAAGTTTCTCAAGAGGCAGGTCAGGTGGTCTGGTATTCCCATCTCTTTCAGAATTTTCCAGAGTTTGTTGTGATCCACAAGACAAATTATGTACTTCCAAAACACCTTAGTGGGACAGTCGTAGGATGCACATCCTCATTCCAAAAGGGAGAAACTGGAAAGAAGGGGTTATGGATACAAAGCAAGTCCAAATAGCAAGGAACATTCCATGGATCTGTGGTTGGCAAGCTGGAGCCCTAGGAGAGCTTAGAGTGTGGTTTCAGGCTCAGTCTATGTCCAAAGACAGAAGAGTGACAGCTCTAAGACAGGCAGAGAGAGAGAGTTCTCTCTACTCCAGTATTTTGTTCTATTCAGGCCTTCAGTGGGTTGCATGAGGCCCACCCACATGGAGGAGGGCAATATGCTTTACCCAGACTACTAATCTCATCCTGAAACACCCTCACAGACATACTCAGAATAATGGTTAACCAGTGCACTGAGAGGAGCTACCCCGCGTTCGAGTGGCGGCCGGGAGAAGACACCCTGCATCCGAGGTCAAGGGCGGCCGGGAGAAGCCACCTCGCGCCTGAGGCCAGGGGCGGTGATCCTGAGGAACCACCCAGAGCCTGGGGCCAGGGCTGTCAGCTGGGAGGAGCAACCAGAGGAGAAGTGGCTGCGCAGGCGCAGGAGGGCCTAGGGGAGCTATCCCACGTTGAAGGTCAGGAACGGTGGTGGTAAGGAGATACCCCTCGACCGAGGTAAGGAGCAGCGGCTGTGCTTTGCTGGAGCAGCCGTGTAGAGATACTCCATGCCCAAGGTAAGAGAAACCCAAGTAAGATGGTAGGTGTTGCAAGAGGGCATCAGAGGGCAGACACACTGAAACCATCCTCACAGAAAACTAGTCAATCTAATCACACTAGGACCACAGCCTTGTCTAACTCAATGAAACCAAGCCATGCCTGCTGGGCAACCCAAGACAGGTGGGTCATGGTGGAGAGGTCTGACAGAATGTGGTCCACTGCAGAAGGGAATGGCAAGCCACTTCAGTTTTCTTGCCTTGAAAACCCCATGAACAGTATGAAAAGGCAAAATGATAGGATACCAAAAGAGGAACTCCCCAGGTCATTAGGTGCCCAATATGCTACTGGAGATCAGTGGAGAAATAACTCCAGAAAGAATGAAGGGATGGAGCCAAAGCAAAAACAATACCCAGCTGTGAATGTGACTGGTGATAGACGCAAGATCCGATGCTGTAAAGAGCAATATTGCATAGGAACCTGGAATGTCAGGCCCATGAATCAAGGCAAATTGGAAGTGGTCAGACAAGAGATGGCAAGGGTGAAAGTCAACATTCTAGGAATCAGCGAACTAAAATGGACTGGAATGGGTGAATTTAACTCAGATGACCATTATATCTACTACTGTGGGCAGGAATCCCTCAGAAGAAATGGAGTAGCCATCATGGTCAACAAAAGAGTCCGAAATGCAGTACTTGGATGCAATCTCAAAAATGACAGAATGATCTCTGTTCGTCTCCAAGGCAAACCATTCAATATCACAGTTATCCAAGTCTATGCCCCAACCAGTAACACTGAAGAAGCTGAAATTGAACAATTCTATGAAGACCTACAAGACCTTTTAGAACTGACACCCAAAAAAGATGTCCTTTTCATTATAGGGGACTGGAATGCAAAAGTAGGAAGTCAAGAAACACCTGGAGTAACAGGCAAATTTGGCCTTGGAATGCGGAATGAAGCAGGGCAAAGACTAGTAGAGTTTTGCCAAGAAAATGCACTGGTCATAGCAAATACCTTCTTCCAACTACACAAGAGAAGACTCTACACATGGACATCACCAGATGGTCAACACCGAAATCACATTGATTATATTCTCTGCAGCCAAAGTTGGAGAAGCTCTATACAGTCAACAAAAACAAGACCAGAAGCTGACTGTGGCTCAGATCATGAACTCCTTATTACCAAATTCAGACTCAAATTGAAGACAGCAGGGAAACCCGCTAGACCATTCAGGTATGAACTAAATCAAATCCCTTATGATTATACAGTGGAAGTGAGAAATAGATTTAAGGGCCTAGATCTGATAGATAGAGTGCCTGATGAACTAAGGAATGAGGTTTGTGACATTGTACAGGAGACAGGGATCAAGACCATCCCCATGGAAAAGAAATGCAAAAAA